>OX457046.1:6178406-6360906 GCA_949752735.1 Lumbricus terrestris
TTATATATGCTTATATATGCTTAATATGGCTGGCTACATAAGTATATAACTGGAGACAGTGATTAAGAATCACACAATCCAGGCTAAACCAACCGTTCAGCCGCGTGCAGGTTATCGGATACAGCCAGTCCTACCAACATGATGAATGTCACTGCTCCAGATTTCTTCATATTATTATGCCTTAAATAATTATGTCGTAGGCAATTTATGAACCCTGCCAACATCTTGCGTAGCACTTAGTACTTGTTCCTCCCCCGCAGGTCTGCATATAGGTTATCGGGCAACCCATCGAACCCCTCCACTCAACTCTGCTCATCGCCAACTGCTCCACCTCCTCCCACCATCGTTCCAATTGCTTATGCCAACAGCACACTCCTCAGGATTAGGGTGACATCTCTCATCAGAATATTAATCTCCCACGCAAATCAGCTTTTCATGCATGACGACAGGGTTGCAGTATATCAAATTTCTAGACGTTGCATTCTAGTTGGGCCCACGGACCTCCCATACGCGAAAAATCACGGATGGCACTTTTTATCTAGATGTCCGACGCCAAAATGAAGCTGGGCCGCTGCTTGCTATATATATATATATACAAATATATATCAAGCAGCGGCCCAGCTACATATATATATATATATATATTAGGGTGTCCCAAAAAACACTTTTTCTTGAAATTCTTAGGTCTCACCAGTCAAAAAGTTTCCTATGGAGATGATAATATTTGTGTAATTTTTTCGAATTTTTACAATAATTTTTAGAGCGCCCCCCAGGAGCTCCAAATTTTATATATAGCGTACAATGATATTCGTGTGCAAATATTTAAATATATCCTCATATATCATATATCGTCATTCACACCACATATATTTTAAATGTTTTTGCACAAAATATGATATGTCATACTATGTAATTGCTCAAAAAATGTTATGCTGTATTTTTCTCAGACTGGTTTTGCAGTTAATTGACTGAAATTTGACAAAATTGATATATGCACAGACTTTCATATATTATTAGAATTCGGAATATTATTTAGCCATTATTGACTACTATAATAATTCGAGCAGTTATTCAAAAAAAGTTTACTTTGAGATGGTATATTGGTACACAGTACCAAATGTGAGATAGTCACATGTTTGATCCAATCAGTAGTTTACTGCATCGGAAGAAGTGACTCAAGTGAGTCATGGTCGCAATTTGGGTAGTACTTTCGATGTTTTTCAACAGCTTGCAATTAGAACTGTTTATGACTTTCATTTGTTATGGCTTTAAATGTCTGTATCAGGCACAGCCATTGACACATGCCAAGTTGTTCACGATTACAATGGCTTAATTGAACGATTCTCCAGATGGTCAAATAGCAGGACTCTCTAGAAAGCTGTCGTCAATGCCGGTAGTCTGGAAAAAGCTTTGAGAGATATATAGCTCTTGTAAAGTTGTGGAAGAAACTTGGCCAAGTGAGATCCAATTTCGGGGTCATGTGTAGTACGAGAGTTGCTTCCTTGTGTGGTGTTAAGAGATCAGAAAACAATTCAAGAGTTGCGTGATCTGTACTGAAGTATCAAGAATGGCATTGCATTACTTTAAGTGCAGTAATACTGAGACCACGCAGGATAATCACATGCTTGTAATCGTCTAACTAACATGATGCAATTAAATGGAGCATCATCTGAGGTCGGACAGTGCTCCAGGATAATATGTATAGTGTACATCCTATCCTGGACAGTGCGCCAGGATAGGATGTATGGTATATATCTCGTACTACACATGACCCCGAAATTGGATCTCACTTGGCCAAGTTTCTTCCACAACTTTACAAGACCTATATATCTATCAAAGCTTTTTCCAGACTACCGGCATTGACGACAGCTTTCTAGAGAGTCCTGCTGTTTGACCATCTGGAAAATCGTTCAATTAAGCCATTGTAATCGTGAACAACTTGGCATGTGTCAATGACTGTGCCTGATACAGACATTTAATGCCATAACAAATGAAAGTCATAAACAGTTCTAATTGCAAGCTGTTGAAAAACATTGAAAGTGCTTCCCAAATTGCAACCATGATTCACTTGTGTCACTTCTTCCGATGCAGTGAACTACTGATTGGATCAAACATGTGACTATCTCACATTTGGTATTGTGTACCAATACACCATCTCAAAGTAAACTTTTTTTGAATAACTGCTCGAATTATTATAGTAGTCAATAATGGTTAAATAAAATTCCGAATTCTAATAATATATGAAAGTCTGTGCATATATCAATTTTGTCAAATTTCAGTCAATTAACTGCAAAACCAGTCTGAGAAAAACACAGCATAACATTTTTTGAGCAATTACATAGTATGACACATCATATTTTGTGCAAAAACATTTAAAATATATGTGGTGTGAATGACGATATATGATATATGAGGATATATTGAAATATTTGCACACGAATATCATTGTACGCTATATATAAAATTTGGAGCTCCTGGGGGGCGCTCTAAAAATTATTGTAAAAATTTCAAAAAAATTACACAAATATTATCATCTCCATAGGAAACTTTTTGACTGGTGAGACCTAAGAATTTCAAGAAAAAGTGTTTTTTGGGACACCCTAATATATATATATATATATATTGTAAAGGGTTCTACGGCCGTCTACGAGGATGACTATCAAAGATAAGGCCCGAAATGATATAATAAACGTCGATTTATTCAAAAGAGCAAGTTATACAATGAATTAACTACGTTACCGTCCAGACGATACGAAGAAGACCAGACCAGAGGTCGAAGCACGGCAAACCCACACGACAGCACGGCTAACGAAGCCAAGGAAGACGGATGAACAGCCAGACCACCAACAGGGCGAAGAAGGCGACGTAGAAGATGAACCCGCAGGTTAACTCGCATGACCGCGAGGCAAAGCACACACGACCAGTCTCGACGGGAGACGACCACCACGCTCAGCATACACCACAAGAGAGAGAGAGTAACCCACGCTACAGTTCCTTAAATAGACAGGGCCACTCCTACTACACCCACGTGCCCAGTCATAGAGAGAGAGAGTACGGAAGATCAGGAGGGCTAATGGCTACATATCCCCCACCCAACAGCATGAGGAATCCCGAGGGGATGACGAAATATAGCAGAAAGCACTACACCTAACAGTTCACACAGCAAGAATCACTAAGTACTATACCAGTACAAGTTAACGTACTCAGCAATTCCGCAACAACTAATGCAGCGCAACACTAAATTAATGCATCATATAACTGAGAGTCCAAACAATTATACGAATCAAAAGAGAGTTCAAACAATTATACGAATCAAAATGAGAGTTCATGCAATTATACGAATCAAAATGAGAGTTCATACAATTATACGAAAAAATGAATTTGGACACAAAACGTGTATCAAAAATGATCCAAATTGCACAAGGTCATTGGCCAAAGCCATACTAACTAACATACGAATAAACGACTTCATATAACAGCAGAAACCCAAACCCCCAACAAGAACCCCCAACACCTTTGAAGATTCCACCACTTTTTTTTGGAAAGTGTCTGACCAACGCACGAAGGACACTCACTGAAGTGTTCCTCGCACAAATTTCCCTTTCAGAAGTTCCATGACAATCTTTGCACTGAATGAAGATTTTCCACTGACAGAAGTTTCCATTACTGACAATTTCACATGACTGACGACTGCACTGCATCCCTACAGCACCGACGACTGACATCCTGACACGCAGTTCCTGGAAGACGACGAACGCAACAGAGAGCGTCTCTGTTACGCCCTGATGACGCCGCAGTCAGAACCACTGCCAAGACACATTGACGTTGCCTCGACAGGGTCCCAACCCCGTGACTCCGACGGACGACTAAGAATGTCCGGCAGAACGTTCAACTTGCCAGGCCGATGCCTGATGTCGAGATTGAACTGTTCCAGCTCCAGACTCCAGCGCAAGAGTTTCATGTTTTTATTCGCCATCTGATGTATGAACTGCAGAGGTTTGTGGTCTGTGTATACAAGGACGAGTGTCGACCCAAAGTATACAGAGAAGGCTCTCAGCGCTACCATCAAAGCCAACGCCTCCTTTTCAATCGTCGAGTACCGAACTTCATGCTTCAGAAGCTTTCGGCTGATGAAACAGATCGGATGTTCCAGTCCATCGTGCACCTGGAACAAACAGGCTCCCACACAGAATTGAGATGCGTCAACACCAACACCAAATTGTTTATCAAAATCAGGAGGTCTAAGAATAGGTCTAGAAGCCAGACGAGATTTCAGATCAAGAAAAGCATTCTCCGCTTCCACATTCCATTTAAAAGGAATTCCTTTCTTCGTTAACGCCGTCAGCGGCAAAGCAATGTCAGAATAGTGAGGTAAATATCGCTTATAATACCCCGCAAGCCCTAAGAACGATTGTACTTGCTTCTTATTTCCCGGCCTAGGAAAACGTAACACCGCTTCCACCTTTTTTACCCTAGGCTGCACACCATCAACACCAATGTGATGACCCAAAAAGTCCACCTCCGCATTCGCAAACACACATTTTTCCAAGTTCAACGTCAAACATGCATCCGCAATCCGACTTAACACTTTACGCAAGTGTACCAAATGATCAGACCATTCCAAACTGAAAATAATGATATCATCCAGATACGCATCACAAAAATCATCCAATCCATTCAACACTTTCGTAATTAACCTAGAAAACGACGCTGGAGCATTCTTCAATCCAAAACTCATGAACTTCCACTGATAATGACCCTTTGGGGTTACAAAAGCAGTCAACGGGACTGAATCAGGATGCATTGGAATCTGCCAGTACCCTTTCGTCATATCCAACTTCGTCAGAAACCTTGACTTCCCAAGACGATCAATTAAGACCTCCACCCGGGGCATAGGAAATGGATCCGCCTGAGTCAATCCATTAAGCTTCCGAAAATCTGTACATAAGCGATCCGTACCATTTGGCTTAGGAACCATAACGATCGGAGCCGCCCAAGGACTTTCAGATTCCTCAATGATCCCAGCCTTCAACAACTGTTCCACCTCTTTCTCCACCTTAGCCATCCGTTCCGGGTTTAATCTATAAGGCGATTGTCGAACAGGACGAGCACCTTCAACTAATTCAATCCTATGTGACCCCATATCCGTTTTACCCGGCATCGTACTAAACACATGTGCAAAGTCATTCAGAACATCACGCAATTCATCACGACATTCCGCAGACACATCACATTGTAACACTTTATCTTCCAAAGTCACCTCATGCAACTTCACATCATTCACTAACAACACAGGAGCAACAACATCATCCGGTACATCATGCAACACATCCGCACGATCCACATACCGCTTCATAAGATTCACATGCACCACTCGTTCTGTTTTCCGTCTATCCGGCGTACACACCAAATAATCAACCGGACCAAGACGACGCAACACCACATAAGGACCACAATATTTAGCCTGCAACGGTTTACCAACCAAAGGAATTAACAACAGTACCTTTTCACCTTCCTCAAACGTCACAGCTTTCGAATTCTTATCATAATGTTGCTTTGATTTAGATTTAGCCAGAACAGCATTTTCACCTGCCATGCTCAACGCCACACGCATACGTTCACGCAATTGCAAAACATACTCAATGACATTCTTTCCAGCCACTTCCTTTTCAACATCTTTAGACAACCATGCCTCTTTCATCAATTGCAGCATGCCCCTAACATCTCTACCAAACATCAAGTCAAAGGCAGAAAACCCAGTACCCTGTACAGGCACCTCTCTGTACGCAAACAAAATCCAAGGCAGCATGGTATCCCAAGAACCCGGATACGTTTCAGCCATGGCCTTCAACATATCCTTCATCGTACGATGAAAACGCTCACACATTCCGTTAGATTGTGGTCTGTAAGGACTAGTCTTCAGTTGTACAATACCACATTCATGCACAAACACTTGCATCAACTCAGACATGAACTCACTACCACAATCAGAAAGTAATTCTTTCGGAAAGCCAAACATCGTAAACAACTCACACAAACATTTAGCCACATCCTGCGCCGTATGAGTCTTCAACGGAAACGCAAAAGGAAAATGCGACGCCCAGTCAATTACAGTCAGAATAAATCTATTCCCCGTAACATCACACACACTCAATGGACCCACGATATCTATCGCAATTCTGTCAAACACTGCTTGCATAACAGGCACACTGACCATAGGCGCCCTATAATTCCTGTTACCTTTACCCAACCGCTGACACACATCACACGACCGACAATACTCACGAACATCCTTATTCACCATTGGCCACCAAAAATGTTTCAACAATCTGTCCAATGTCTTCTGTGTTCCCAGATGACCCGAAGCAGGAATGTCATGTGCAACGTGCAACAATTTCTTTCTCAACTGAAGGGGCACAACCACTTGTGACACACCCATGCCATATGGCGTTAATTTATCGGCCCACCGTCTCACTAACACACCCTCGACTAACGTATACGGTTGTACACCACTATCGATCGTCGATTTATTCTCCGCCTGTGCAAACATTGGAGCCAAATCCCCGCAGTCTCTTTGCCTCATTATAAATTCAGCTCTTGGAACACAGATTTCTGTCCAGTCGGTGTCAACACATTCATTCACAGCGAATAAATCAGCCAGGCCTAAATCACCTGTCGCTAAAAGCTCAGAGTCATTTAACGCCTCCACTAAATCACCGGTCAATAATGCACCGTCGGTCGACTCTGTACTATGACCCAGACTCGTCGTCTCCACGCGCGTCGGTTCAGTGCACACAGCCGACTCTGTCTCTGTCTCACTGCGTTCTGCTGCATACTGTCGAGCCCTAGCTCTCGTCGTGATAGCTACATCAACAATCTCTCCTGCTAAAGCAACGTCATTTCCAATCACTACAGAAATAGCATTCATCGGCAGAGACTTCATCACACAGCACAAAATTTCACCTTGTACAAATGCACATTCCAGATTCACACTCACAAGAGGGCACTCCACAATCGTACCAGAAATACCACGCAGAAGTCGTGTTTGATTTAGGTGTACATAATCACATTCAGACAACCATTCAGCGCTAATCATTGACTGAAGGGCTCCCGAATCTCGAAGCACCACCACCTCCTTTCGTTCATTCAACTCATTAATGACACACCCAGTCACACAGAAAGGAGCATACATTTTATCTACAGTTTCAATAGGCTTCTGAAAACTCTGTTCCTTAACAGGTGCCGACAAAGTTTGTACCAACCCAACAGGTTTCTGCCCCCGCCAGTCTTCAATTTCCACCCCCTCTTTACGTTTCAATTTAAAACATCGGGCCTTGACGTGCCCAGGGGCTCTACAGAAGCCGCACGTGACCTGTTCCCCAAATCCATCCTCATCATCATTTTTTCGAAAAGGCTTCTTAAACCCATACGTCCCTCTTTGAGGCGAACGTTTTCCCCATTTCGAATCTTGGCGCACACCTCCACTGTGCCCTGAGCCCTGACGCTCCCACACCTCTTTCTTCTCACTATCATCAGATGAGAACCGGTTTGTACGCTCAGAAAAATCCCTGTGGAATCCCCCAGCATAATTACTCGGCCCCTGTTTATACAAAACAGCGTATTCATCTGCCAAACGTGCAGCACTCGCTACAGTTTCAGGACTTTTGTCCAACAGCCATCTGTGTACCTCTAACGGTAACGCTTGTACAAATTGCTCCATCTGCATTACTTCCTTAAATTTAGCCAAATCATCCCACGAATTCGTACCCTCGACCCAACGCTGAAAAGGGATTTGAAGACGGTACGCATAATTGGCATAAGTCTCCCGTGGTTCTTTACGCAACCCCCTAAATTTCTTCCGATAAAATTCAGGTATCCGTTCATATGCGTTTAGCAGCGAACTTTTCACCAAATCATAATTCACACAATTTTCCAACGACAAAGACGCAAAAACTTTTGCCGCCTTTCCCGATAGTTGTGGTTGCAGAAGGGAAGACCACTTCTCTATCGGAACATTATGCAAAGCCATTGCCTGCTCAAATGCCGCAAAATAATGTTCAATATCGAGCAAAAGGATGGGCCCCCATCTGTAAAGGGTTCTACGGCCGTCCACGAGGATGACTATCAAAGATAAGGCCCGAAATGATATAATAAACGTCGATTTATTCAAAAGAGCAAGTTATACAATGAATTAACTACGTTACCGTCCAGACGATACGAAGAAGACCAGACCAGAGGTCGAAGCACGGCAAACCCACACGACAGCACGGCTAACGAAGCCAAGGAAGACGGATGAACAGCCAGACCACCAACAGGGCGAAGAAGGCGACGTAGAAGATGAACCCGCAGGTTAACTCGCATGACCGCGAGGCAAAGCACACACGACCAGTCTCGACGGGAGACGACCACCACGCTCAGCATACACCACAAGAGAGAGAGAGTAACCCACGCTACAGTTCCTTAAATAGACAGGGCCACTCCTACTACACCCACGTGCCCAGTCATAGAGAGAGAGAGTACGGAAGATCAGGAGGGCTAATGGCTACAATATATATATATATATATATATATATAGTGTCCGGTAATTTACTCAAGGCTGCCTGGCAACCCTATCACTAGCACAGAGGTTGAAGGAAAATGTTAAAATCCGGAACCCAGGCATTGACTTTAAACTTGCGCGGGTTGAAGACCGTCATTGTACGAAAAAAAAGGTTACAATAAACAGAAGGAAACGATAACAAGGGAGTAAGGTAGGCCTATAACTAGACGACAGTTTTATTGAAAATCCAGATAGCAATACAGATTGTGGTGGAAGCAATACAGCTGAAGATGAAGGCAGTGATGTGAAAATTCCTGCGGTAAAGGAAAGGAAGACAGCAAAGCCAAAAGTACATAATTAATCATGATGCAGTATCAGCACTGCAGGATAGAACATAGGCATTGGACAGAAAATTTAATGCAACATATATAGTGGCAGCTGCAGCCTCATTTCCAGGTCACAGTCCATCGGAATTAATTCTTAAAAGAAATCCGTACGATTGGCACAAATGTAGCATCGCGCATCTACTGCTTTAAAAAAAGCAAGCATTTTCCTTCAACAGTATTCCTGGTCCTCTGACGATACATTGGGATGGTAAGATATTGCCTGATCTCACAGGTAAAGACACGGTTGATCGTCTGGCAGTCATAGCATCTGGAGATAGTGAGTTGAAGATTCTCGGGTCCCAAAGTTATGCAGTGCATGGTTCTGGTGAGGCACAGACTGCAGCAGTATTTTAAATGGTTGACAAATGGAAACTCAGTGAATGTGCCCAGCTGATGTGTTTTGGCACAAATACTAGTATCCCAGACACCAAAGCGGGAGCTTGTATCACATACTGTAGCAAAAACTTCACAAGTAGCTCATTAACGTGGCATGCAGGCAGGCATCATTTACACGAGCCAAATGTCGAAAAAGTATTTGATACGCTTATGGGATGTTCTAGTGGCCCACATGACAGTCTCTTTGTAATGTTTTCTACTGCATGGATTCACATTGACATTACTTTCATCCTATGAACTCAAACCGCTGAAAGACAACTTCAGGTGATTTCTTCGTGAGTAGCTGCAACAGTATCATCCAAGAGATGACTACGGTACAAGGAGTTGATGCGGTTGTCGCTGTTGTTTGTAGGAAATGAACCTTTTGCCAGCAATCCTTATCATCACACCGTGAGCCTGCCACAGGGCATAATGGAGGGGAAATTTTTTAAGCAGTATAAAAATTTACTTGTTTCGCCCACAGTTTCGTTTGCCAGCTTCTGAACTGCCTGGGCTCAACAGTTTGACATATTTGTGGTTAGACTACAATTATCTCAAAGCATGGCACACACGCACATCAGCAACTTATGCTCCGCGAAACGTCTCACAGATATTGTAAGATCTTGTAGTCTACCGCAGTGTAAGCAAACCCGTTGCCGGTGTATCCATAAAAACTTTCATGTGACAAGTTCGGCACTTGAGTGGGTCACTTCTCGGTCTTGCCTTTTTTTATTCTGAACTTACGGTTATGGAAAAAGTTGACATGCATGGTTGCAGCCATGAGTAAGTTTGGTGAAGAATATTCTCTTCTCAGTGACAGCATCTCTGAAAAACAGCTGTCGCGTTTTGTGTCACGAAACACAAAGACATTTTTTACTTCCCTGAATATCCCACAAGATTTTCTTTTGCAAGATCCAAACTTTTGGAACCCAAGTAAAGCATATAATCACAGCACAGTGCAGGGCATAAGGGATGAAGGTGGTACAAAAAGACAGCTGAACGGGGTGTCGCATTGAAACAGATGTTCAAGTCTGCCATCACAAACAAGGAGGTTCCAAAGCAATATCTGCTTCAGGTAGTTGAAAGCCATCACAAGCACTTTCAAGCACCCAAAAATGTTTGCTCAGTCAAAGAATGTATGGCCAATAGCATTTATTAAACACTGAAGCAACGTGGAACTGCATTTGTATTCTGCACAATGCAGAGCATTCTGCTATATATAGCGGCTTATGAGATTCCATATTGAAGATTTTCAAAACTTCACAGGTCGGTGCAGCCAGTAAATGTTATCTGATTGGTACAAAACTTTATATGTTTCAGTTTTATGGCTAAATGAACAAAACTAAGGGGTGAGACCGAAAAAAACTCAAACTTTGTTTTTCATTGGCACCCTAATGTATGTATGCATGTATGTATGTATGTATGTATGTATGTATGTACATATATGTATGTATATGCTGCGACGTTGTCTGTAAGTCAGCATAGACTGGCACGTTAGCAGGCAGGCTAGACTGTAACTGTGTTTACAGATAAGGTATTGCTAGTGCCCAATGTTCCACAAGTGGAACATGTCAGACATGGGGTGTTTATATAAAACCAGTGGTTGTAAATCATTATATTCTGAAAGTAGAGTGCTCACACAACAGGAAACATCAAATTACAACAAATCTTACTGTTGTGGATAGCTACCTCTTTTTTCCGGCGATTGAAACAAATGACATTTTATAATTGAACGTTTACATAATCACAAAATTCGAGAAAACCCTTATTTATCGCTCAACCTGGTAAACCATACATGAAACTATCAACACCAACATAGACCAACAATATATGTAGCATACAGCAATAAAAAACAAAGTACAGGTCGTGGCCACCACTTTTAGTGGAATGGCACTAATGGGTTAAGCAAATTCGAACAATGTGGAGGGGACATATAGTGAAGACTTAACCCTCATGCGACCAACATATATTAAACATTAATATGACCAACTGGGGTCCCGTGGGACCCCAATGGTCGATAACGCGTTCAGTGCTTTATGCGTCAATATTGGATAGGGTGACATAACTATATTATTGTTTAAATAAGCATTGTCAATAATTTTACTTAGTTAGTAATAATAATAATAGTATTTACGACAATTTATATAGCGCAATCACACATCCATGCGGGACCATGCCATGCCGTTACAATGCCATCTTGCAAAGCAGCGAACATGCGGGATAAGCCCGAACGAACAAGTAGGCCTATGTTTTAGCATGGATTTAGAAGAGTCCACTGTTCATAGAGTAGCCTCTGAACAGTTCTGTCACCGACAGCTTGCTGCCAGCTGTATTCGTGATAAATTTTTGTCAACACTACTCTTGGATCCATTTAATGGAGGATTACTTCTGGCTTGTTGTTGATCGTGCTGCAGAATGAATGTAGTCAACACAGGTCTGCCTGGTTTATCAACAAACGATAGAAGAGTAAGTTGGTCTGCCTGGTTTATCAACAAACGATAGGCTACAAGAGTAAGTTGGTCATGACATCCGAACAAAGAGCTCAATTCCTGGCTTCCCACGCCTTAGCTCTATTGTCTCTTGGACATGAGTTTTGTTGATTCGGATTGTACCAACGTACGTCACTCGATCCACAGGCAACCCTGCTCAGCAAGATCAAAAGATGTAATCAACGTTATCTGCTACAACGTTCCTAACACTATACAAGTGATACAAGTTGTTTCACAACTCTTGCACCTTGCCATGCCTCACACTGCTCCCTCTGTCTCTGCCCTGGTATATGTCAATGGCTAGCAAGTAGCAGCATCGCAGCACACCATATCTTGACGCCAAAGTTTGCAGGTTTGGACTTTATGTACATGTAGCCTACTGTCTGAAGTTACATCTGCCACGGTAAGCCATCTGTTCATCCACTCACAGATCTGTACCAGGAAAAAACTTTGGCAATTGAGCAGAGAACACTTTTCATTTGTCACGGAAAGCAACAAGTTTGTCGTTGATTAGCCTTTCATCACGCGATGCCTTGTTGTAAAATCTCAGGTAGGCTACCTGTACCTCATGATGCACGATATCGTGTCCTTGACATGGTCATTAGGGTGCAGTGAAAAAACTTTTTCCCGAATTTCAACAAGTAAGAGCGAGAGAAAGTTGTCAATATATATCAGAAGTAATCTGTAAAATTAATGCAGCGATTGTTATAGATCTTTTACCTCCCCAACGACTTTGTAGGTAGGGTGGGTCGTAACGAGTAACTCGTGTATTTGAAATTTTTACCATCTTTGCAGTGTGATATTGTTGACTAAATGTAGGCTGGCAAAAATTTCCTCCTGCATTTTATGTTACCATGTTGCTTGTAGATTTAGGAAATATTTTTGAAACAGCCTTGTGAAATTAATAATGGACAGTTTGGACACACCAGAGTTGAACAAAATCACCAAAGAAATGGCAAAGCAATAACACAAGACATTTAAAATTGAAGAAAAACCATTATGTTGTAGACGTTACACACAGTCGCACACTCACGATCTCACAGTCGCACATGACTGACTAATAGTGACTATTGAGTATGAGTAATTGACATATCAAAATGTTCCCTATTACCCAATACTCAATAGGGCCAATATCCCATTACCCAACACAATACTCCGATTTCGTGTTGAATACTGGCATAATAGATCTAGCCTCCAGTCGCGCTCTTATGAAACCATCTCTCGATGTATTACCGCATACAGCTGACGATGCCTCTGTTACCAACTTTATGCAGCGTTCCGCAGCCTGAACTGTTTCAACTTGTCTACCTGTTTCCAGATTTCTGACTGAATTTCATTGTTGCTTTATGCATTATGATAATGACGATTTAGAAGTTTTGGATTGAATAGCCTTACAGCATGCCAAATTGTTCAATGATATGGATGGTCAGTATTGACTTCGTTCTAAAAAATTAATGCCAGTTTTATAGTTGATGTTACAGTTTAAAAAATTGTATTTTCATTTCCTCACTAGCTAAAGGTATTTTGAAATAAAGCCTTGATGGAATAGTACGTGATGAATTTCTAAAAATCATGTGTGCTGCACATGATGTACAAATATTTGGTATATGTAATAAATTTCTTATTTTTCTTGTGGGCAAAATATTTGTTAATAATTATGCCGCAAAGTTTTGCTATTTGTTTATTGATAACTGATATGATGCATGGCACCATTACAGAATCATATCGAATTATTCATCAAGGTTCGTATAAATATGTAAGTCTTATAGGATTATCCACTGGGTACCTGATAAGATATAATTGTATGATGTCATAATCAATAATTGTGGAATAATAATAGTTTTAAGCCAGATGATGGTTTTGTATGATGGCTGCAGAATAATTCCTTTGAAAAGTTCAATTTTTTACAGTATTTCTGAACTAGGATTTCGCTTGGTTTCTCTTTGTGCATGCAGGCTAATTTTTTTATATCGAGCTTTTCAAATTATACAGCTATGACCGTTTTTTCTGTCAATAAATATTGTGAATATGATTTCTGGTGCATACTTGCCGTGCAGGTCAGGCAAACGCTTGAAATATTTTTATAGCACCACCACACAAACGAGTGGAAATTTCCAATAATGAGCATAAGTGTAGATTTTCAAAGAATGGGTGGCATATTCCATAATGAGTCAACGTGGAAGTGTCCAAAGAAGGAGTAGCATTTACCACCATTGAGCCAAAGTGGAAATTTCTAAAGTAGGAGTGGCAATTTCCACCATTGAGCCAAAGTGGAAGTTTCCAAAGAATTATTGGTTATTTCCACCACTGAGCCAAGATGGAAATATCCTAAGAATTAATGGTTTTCTCCACGATTGAGCTAAGATGGAAGTTTCCAAATAATTAATGGTTTTCTCCACGATTGAGATGGAGAAAGCCATTAATTATTTGGAAACTTCCATCTTTGCTCAATGAGCCAAGATGGAAGTCTCCAAAGAATTAAAGGTGTTCTCCACGATTGACCCAAAGTGTAAATTTCCAAAAGATGGAATGGCTTTTTCCACCACTGGTCAGAGATGGAAATTTCCAAAGAGGGGCGGTTTTTTTCACCTTTCAGATACCAAAAGTCAAGAAATATTTCCACCCTAGGATGTTGTTTGTGGACCACCAACTTTAGTGGATATTTCCAGGATTTTAACAGTGTACTATTTCACTGCCGACGTGAGCTGTCTGACTCCCTCCCATTACCCATTACGACTCTGACACGGCCTGCCAAAATCGGCCTAGATCTGGTGCCCCAGTGAAACTGTATTATGAAATCTTTCTCGTTACGCCTTGATAATAATTCTTAAAGTCTATTAGCCTAACTAAACTCAGAAGCCTATTTAAAGAAGTAGCCTATATTAATTAGCTTACTCCATATAAATTGACAACTTCTCTTTCGCTACGACTTCCTTTTAGGTTAAACACTACACTGTGTTCTGTCATTTACACAAAACTAACTGTCTCAATATCCAAGTTTCCTTCTTGTCATTACGGGACAATTTCGCCATTTTGCCTGAGTCGTCGGGACACCGGGACGCACCACAAAAAACCGCGACATATCCCGAAAAACAGGGACGTATGGTCACCACAAGGCCGTAGCAACAGCAAACGTGGCCCCTCCAAACACAGTTATTATGTCCATGGCGGCGGGGCCCCTTACAATGCAGAAACTGGAAACAGTATTTGCTATATAGGTCTACAATATGCAGGTCTCATATATTATATATAAATATTTATATTATGTATACATAGGCTACACCTCTGGGTCACCCTGCCCTAGACTTCACCCTTGGGCGGTTCCCCTTTCTGCCCCTTTGGCTGTGTGGGGGTGATCGAGTATTTGCTCATAGATGGGTTTGCTCTATTCAGAGTTGAATTAGGTCATTATAAGGGTTAAATAAAATGCGGTGTCTGTATTGCGTTGCGATCAGCAACAAGAGCAAAACCAATCAATCAAATAATTATTTATAGAGTCAACCTTTGTTCGAATTGCTGCAGAATTGAAACGCTCGACGAGGTTACAATAGTGTATCACACTCGGTGTGATTTATTTCATGCGACCTTTCACAGCCTCAATGAAAGGACGACACTGAAAAATCGCAACCTTCACAAATGCAAGAGGTAAATGAGCAAGCGCATAATATCGAGATATATGTGTAGCCTACATGTCAAACATGGATATGATGTGTGTAGAGAAAAGAACATTCGTGCGCAAGCATACAAAAAGGACCTTGTAATAAGATAATGAAAAGCAGCAGTCCGCTTATTTTCAGTTTTTTCCCAGTGTCATGCATAGCAGGCATCAAGCACGTAAAAGGGTGATTTCGTTTTGACGAACCTACCCAGAAGAATTCAACGACAGAATTATGAAATGCGTTGGTGAAGACTCGGGCGGAGTTAAGAGGAGTGGCAGTGGGTATCGAATGTGGCAACGGTCAGGCCCTCAGGGGCGGATACATAAATTTTCCAAAGGGGGGCACAATTTTAGGTGGTCTTTGCCAGAAAAAATCTGATGAACTTTCTTAGTCGCTTTGGCCGAAATGTCTGGAAAATATAGCCTACCAATTGACCCCTTCGATTCCACCTGGCAACGGTCTGCCTGCATTGCTAAAGGAATCGACTAAAGTGAAGTTCAGATGAATGAAGCAAGGATAGAGGCCTCCAAATACAAAACATCACACACAAACAATCCCCAACTACATTTACGTTTACATTTACACACCTGCGCCATTAACGAGATCTTAATCGCCTAGTCGTAAAACCATTGCCCGAGGGCACATCATTAGCGACCTCTTAATCACCTAGGTATGCACACGGACAGGCAAACGGACAAAGAATGGTTTTTTAATTGCTGCGCCAGAACCAATACTCACCCTACTACTAGCGTAAGACAACGCACAGCGGTGCTACTAGGCGAGGAACGGTGCAAGTGGACGAATACGGAGCACAGCGATGCTGCTAGACGAGGACGGAGTCATTTCTCCGCCTTTCTACGCCACTCGCTGCGACTTCTCCGCCACGTCTACTCCAGACGTGGGCGGTGTGCGAGAGCGGGAACTTCTCCGCCATTTCTACGACAGAGGTGGCCGGAAGGACTCCTCTACAAGACGTGGCCAGCCGTCGTAAGTGCTCCAACTTTCGACGCTGGGTTCAACTTCCATCCTGGAACGAGGACCAACGGACGAATTCGACTTCAGAACGAGGCAATCGAACCAGACCAGTGAGCCGACAGAAGCCCTTCGCTGCGTAATACGTAGGACTTCTTCACACTTGCAGAAACTGTCGCCATGCCCGAAAAAAATAATAGCCTCGAAGCCATTTTCTCCATGTAAACTTCAGCGGCGAATAGTAGGCCTATTTTAGTTACAGATGAAAATATTGATAACGAACCACGAAGTGTGATGACGGATGAAAATCTTCAGACCAAAACAAGAAGCGGGATGAATTTTTTGATATTTTTGGTGCAATAATAATAATAATAATAATAATAATAATGACGACAATTTCTATGGCGCCGTAACACAGCACATGCCGTTACAAAGGCGCCTCTACAAACACAAGCATAATATATTCAGTCAAAGGTACGCCTTAAAAAACAAATATGACTTCAGACGAGTTTTGAAAACCCCAACAGAGTTGGCAGAACGAACTGTGGAAGGCAGACTGTTCCAGCAGCGGGGGCCAGCAGTTGAAAAAGCACGCTCTCCGAAGCGTGTCTTCGTCCTTCGCACATACAGATCTCCTTTCACACTGGATCTCAGCAATAACTGCGATGATTGATGCAATTTACAGTTTGCAGGGGGTAATGTTTAGAAGGGGGTAATCTGAAACCTTTACGCCGGGTAATGAGAACCAAAATAGGTTTACAATGATTGGCATCGGAACTCACCTGCATGCATTGCTTCACTGCATGTCGGTGGGACGTGCAGATCGGCTGTGCAGAGAGAGACGCAAACAGCAAACGGAGCTTGTTGACACAGAAGAACAGCAGCCGAGCGCTTACGGTTTTCCCATTGCAACCATCATTACATTATTGGTTGTTAACTTTCTCGATTGCAACCGATTGACTATTAACAGAGCTGATAGGAAAGACAGAATGTCGTCCAATTCCAACGGTTTCGAACTTGAGGCCGTGACAGACAACTACTTAAAATACAGACCAACGTATCCAGCAGAACTCTATGAAAGAATTCTGAAGTACGTGGATGAAGATTCAAACGGAGTTAAGAGAAGAGGATTGGCTGTGGATATCGGATGTGGAAGCGGTCAAAATACACAGCATCTGGCGAAAATCTTTGACACAGTCATCGGAGTCGACTCCAGCGAAGCTCAACTGAAGAAAGCAAGAACTGCTAACTCCAATCATAGAAACATAACCTTCAGGTATTCACTAATTTTAATAGCCTATTGCCTTAAAATTTCGTCGTAAATCGAAACTGGGAGAATGCACTGACACTTAGTTCTGGCTATTAACAGGATTTCTGTCAGCTCTTAAGTGCGAATGGTTTCTGCTTTTCAGAATGGGATCAGCGGAGAATCTGAGCGAAATGTTTGATGAAGGGAGCGTTGATCTCGTTACAGCTGCAACTGCTTTGCATTGGTTCGACTTCAAGAAAGTCTTCAGTGAGAGTCTAAAGATTCTCAAGGTTGGCGGAACCTTCGCTGCTTACGGATTGTTTTACCCGGTTTTCGACAACGCAGAAGCATCTGAGGTCGTACACAAGGTATTAGACGAGATCACAAAAAGTAATTTATCTGGCTTTCTGTACTTTCGGTAAGTTCAATTCTTTAGATTCTTCTGTTTGAAATAAGTCGCATTAGGCCCATAAAGCTCTAGTAGCTCTACTGAAAGTGTATCGAGTGCTGCGTATAGGCTGTTTCTTAAATTACAATTTAATACAAACCCGATTCCTATTAGTCTATAATTCAGCGTCTCTATGATCTGCGGAGTCTGGGTATGTTTGCTGATGATATGCCACACTCAGTTTTCTCCCACCTTCCACTTCATTCACCCAACAGACACTATAACTGCCATGGTTCAGTACCGATCATTTGCCTCAATTGGTCCTTCTCTTTGTAATGAGCTTTCGCCTTCTGTTCGCTCTGCACTTCTGTTTGGCAGTCACGCTTTTTCTTCACTCTTCTCAGAACCTGGTTCTTCTCGTGGTCCTAGTGCACTGGGCTCGCATTTGGTTGATTCACCCTACTGAATGCACTTACAAATGTTCAAATGCAATAGGCATACAAGGCAACATGAGACTTGAGACTTGCTGGCTATATTTGAATCAGTTCCTTAAACACAATTATTGCTCGCCACCATTTTTTTTACAAGACTGACACTTCGTTATTAAAACGAAACGTTGGCCTTTTTTGCTTGCCACTCCGCACAGTGTATGTTCTTCTTTTAAAATGTTTCCCCATAATAAGAAACATAACCCGTGTTGTCATCAATTTAGGAAATACTTTCTGAACCGTCGAATTCGACGGAAATGCGGAGGATGACTGTGTCACAGTAGTTGTGCGGTTGCAGTATCAGCTCGCGCAGTCACCTGAGGCTGACCATTTTCTTTTTCAACACATCGTTATCGTAATCGTTGGCCTAATCGTAATCTCCTAAATTCTGAAGCGACACTCGAAAGCCAAGTGCGGGGTACCAACTTATTTACGAGCGCTGCGTTGAGTCAAAAGGGTTGCCCATAAGAGTAGTCCATGGTGGCCCGGGTCGTGTTACCAAAGGACCACAGAGGCGGAACAGCTACTAAGGCGGGTGTCGTCTGGGCCGGGAATTGGAGGGTGGGAGATCAGACGAGACAGGGCAAGAGTTCTTGAAAAGGAGTGTCTTCAGTTTCGAACGAAAAGCCCGAGGTGTGATGGATAGTGGAGTCTGAGGAATGTGATGGTGTATGATTAGATGATCGAGAGCGTATATAAATAGTAGGCCTAATAATCTTTGCACTCTCAAATCTCAATATCAGACACGGAGACTAATAATTATGACAAATGTTTTATCGTGATATATACGCTTACATTTTTTTAATTATGATGCACTGTAGCTAAACATGAGACGCCAGTTTACTAAATGTTACAAACGTCGCAATGCAACATTGTTTGGCTTTTATAAGATGTGAGGGTTAAATTCTGCTTGGGATACCTAAAGAGTGTAGAATTTTAGAACATAAGATGAGATTTGATTCGAAATGCGGGAAACGCTGGCATAGCAGAGTGATTGAATCGTCTAATTTTGTTTTGTTTTGTGAAACATTTAGACACGTTTTTATGTTGTTCTCAATTATTACAAAGGTTTTCACTGGATCTTTTGACCAATATTATCCGGCTGTGCCTCTTTACCATTTGTACAATGAGTATCAAGAGATTTACGCTGCTTTGACGAACTACTTTCGACAATGTACCCGGTATGACTAATGATCGACGATTTCAAATAGCTTCTATGTGTTATTGTGGTATTATTGCTTGCCTCTTTCTATGCACTTTCTTTTGGCCGTGGAAATGTTCAGGTGTAAATGTCATGGTCTATATTATATCCGTTTTCTAAAAACATCGCCTCTCTCTCTCTCCCCCCTCTCTCTATGCACTATTAGAATAATAATTGTAGAAAAATAAACGAGGGTCAGACTTTCATTTAGCCTATATGGAGACCGGATGTGCAAGTGCAACGAAGACTTAATTACCGGATCGTAGGAAGAATAAAGGGGTTGATCGAACTCCTGAACATTAGGTCATACCATGTCTATACGACTAGGCCTACAGTACAACTGCTATTAATAGTATATTCGTTTATTTTCAAAGTAAGACAACCAGGGTGACAGAACGCACCAATTTACAGGTCAGTAGTTGCTAGACTCCACTATCCGGACATCGACCAATAGGAAGCGGCCTATTTGTCACGTGACCTAATTAATATTCATGTGGATTTGAGTACCACTATGAGGACAGCAACCAATGGCAAGCCACCAAATTTTCACTTGACCTCATTATGTTACTTAGCCCCGCCCCTAATTAATATTCATGTTGTGACGTCATATTCGAGAAGATTCTGGTATATACTAGACTGGGTATGTGCCTTTGTATGCGTGTCTGTCTGTCTGCCTGTTTGTGTCTGTCTGTGTGCATACCTAACTGATTAAGCGCCCTTTAATGGTGTGGTGCACGCCTAATTAATTTTCATGCTGTGACGTCATCTTCCAGAATCTTCTGTGGAACTCACTGGTTAACAGTGGAACGGTCCATAATTATATGCGTCTCTCTATGTACGCCTCTGTCCTTCTGTCTGTGCCTGTGTGTGTCTATGACGTCATAGCCTTGGAAACTTCTAGTTAACACTGGAACATTCCATAATTATATGCGTCTCTCTATGTACCACTCTGTCCTTCTGTCTGCCCCTGTGTGTGCGTCTATGACGGCATAGGCTTGGAACTTTCTGGATAACGCTGGAAGAATGTCGAACATTTCATAATTACATACAACCTCTCTGTCTGTCTCTATGCGTACCTATTGTATTAACAATGCAGTATTCACACCTGCCTTCTACAAAGATCGCCGGTCCTTTCTAAGCGCCTCTGGGCATCTGCACCGCGTGCCATTATGCGACGTGTCTCTGCCATAATTAAGTCCACGCCTCAACCCATCACCCATCCAGTGCCATCCACGCGTCATTCAAATAGGTTTGCAGCGTGCATGCATTTATTTAAACTATAATTTTTTTTCCATCACAATACAAAAAGCGAAAACTGGTACCCTCCCATAATGCAGAATTGCGTCTGGCACTATCAGCGTTTCTTAGGTTGGACGAAACTGACGTACGTGTATTTGCAGCGATGTTGTAATAAAGACTATTAGAGCCATTCATTTCCTAAATACAGCCTTGGCTCTGCATGGCATGATCAGAATATAGTCAATTTCTTTACGTGTTTTGTTGCACTATGTAATGTCAGTCCAAAGCATATGTAAAGGTCCTAAAGGAGGGTCACAATAATGTACTGGCAGGGTTTCCAACAGCTTCTCCGCACGTCTAAAACGTCTATTATATATTTGTATGTGCAGCTGTCACTGTCTGTCAGTGTGCGTACGAGTAGCCTACCTGTCGATGGACTTTGCCAGTGGACCCGCCTCTAATGTTGGCGATATATCTGTTACACTCTAAAAGTTATGCGTGGACATGCAGTGGAAACTTACACATATGGATGAACTCTATTACTACAGTGTTAAAGCTAAGGGTGTACATGCGGTGGGAAACTGCCACATAAGGGTGGAAACTCACACATAAGCGGGTAGATTCATGCATAAAGGTGGAAACTCGCACATAAGGGTGGAAACTCACACATAAAGGTGGAAAATCCCACATAAAGGTGGAAACTCACACATAAAGGTGGAAAATCCCACATAAAGGTGGAAACTTGCGCATAAAGTTGGAAAATCCCACTTAATTGTGGTAACGATCACATAAAGGAGGAAACTCGCGCATAAGGGTGGAAAATCACACATAAAGGTAGAAACTCACACATAAGGGTGGAAACTCACACATAAAGGAGGAAAATCCCACTTAATGGTGGAAACTATCATGGTCTGTGCTGCCCCAGCGTACATTAGGGAGCTCTGCGCTCCCGTCTCCAGCCAGCCAGGACGTCGATCCTTGCGCTCTTCTACTCGTGGGGACCTGATGGTTCTTCGCTCTTGTACATCGATGCGGGCGAGCCGTGCATTCTCATGCATTGGCCCTTCATACTGGAACTTGCTTCCATTGACAATTCGTAACATTGCACCGAATGCACCTCAGGAAACATTTTCTAAATCTCTTAAATCGCATCTGTTTAGATCTGTTGGGGAGTTACGTTAAGCGCCTTCGTGAGATTCTTGTTATGGCGCTATACAAATGGTCATATACATACATACATACATACATAAGGGTGGAAACTCACACATAAAGGAGGAAACTCACACATAAGGGTGGAAACTCATACATAAAGGTGGAAACTCACCCATAATGTGGACTTGTGTCTTTTAATGTGCGCAAGGAGGAAGTTTGTTACAGGACTGGCGCCATCTGTTGTGTGTGCATTATTAAATGATAATAGCAGGACTTTGTTATGTTTTCAATCCCTAGCATTCAGATTCATGCATACAAATAACTACAACACTTTTCAAGTTCCAGAAACTTTATTCTTACACATGTACTTTGGAAACGAAATGATAAACCAAATAGTCGTTCAATCCAGTATCAAAAGTTAACATATTCGCTACAGCATTAATATTTCTACCGCTAGCTCTATGCAACGAATACAAAATACAGTAATGTCCACAAAATTTGCTAACTATGCTTTGCAATTGCCGATCAGTAAAAATCCACCGTGCACAATGGCTATGTAAAAATGTTCTGAACGGTGCTTCGGGTGGGGCACCCAAAGAATCAAAGTATTCCCCGTACCCAGAATTCTCTATGTAAATAACGATCCAATGTTTCCCTGGATTGCCGTACGTATCTGTATTACACATGAGAATGGAGGGACGATTTCTGTTTATCGTTGAAGGTAAGCGGTCGCATGGAAACACGCCCAGAAACATGGGATCACACTTTGTATCTGCACGTAGTATCGAATATATCGTGTCACTGTCCATTTCAGCTGGTATAGTCGAAAATCACGTTTCTGGAGCGGTCGATTTCCAGAATATTTTCAAATTCTGCGAATGCGATGACGTTTATGGTTCTAGCCAAAGCCTGACCGAACTTCACATCAACACGAATATTTCCCGGCTTGAAGAGTCATTATGGGTGAGTTTCCACTAGGACTAATTCCCAGATCTATGCCAGAGCAAGACACCTTGTCAAATCTCACAAACTCAACTCAACCTGGACGATCGGCGGTAAAGTCTTCTGCAAGAAATCAGACTCTGTAACTGAAAAGCCGATGAGAATTTCCTATCAGACCGAACTAGAGGGATTTGAGTAGGTGATCGACGCTCTGCCAACCTCCTCATCTCCTCCAATGACCTGAGGGATACATAATCCACTTCTCTCATCACGAGCATTCGAGTCCGTATGTACTGTTTATAAACAATTTGCATCGCCTCCTGTTCTTTCTCTGCATGGAGTTCTAATAAACTGTTCATTTACGCCTATGGAACTCAAGGCCACAAAATGAAACTCGTCCAAATAGTGATTTATTGACTTACTAGCTTTTATACCCGGCTTCGCCCGGATTCCGTCAATTTTCACCCCAAATTTCCTCCACCCCCACCGCCACCACCTCCACAACACGCCACCACTTACTCCGACCTCCGCCGGTACGCCACCCGAAAATTTTGGTTTTCGGGGGAAAAATGTCCCTCCCAAAATCCCCCCACCCCCTCCACAACACCCCACCACTAACTTCGACCTCCACCGGTATGCCACCCGTGGAATTTTGGTTTTCGTGGGAAAAAAATCCCTCAAATTTTCCCCACCCCCACCGCCACTCCTCCACAACACGCCACCACTTACTCCGACCTGCGCCGGTACGCCAGGCGTGAAATTTTGGTTTTCGGGGAAAGCATTTTTTCCCAAATTCCCCCCACACCTCCCTCCACAGCACGCCACCACAAACTCCGACCTTCACCGGTACGCCACCCGTGAAATTGAGGTTTTCGGGGAAAAAATTCCCCCAAATTTACTCCCACCCTCCCTCCACCAACCCCTCCACAACACGCCACCACTAAATCCAACCTCCACCGGTACGCCACCCGTGAAATGTTGGTTTTCGGGGGGAAAAAATTCGCCCCCCAAATTTCCCCCACACTCCCTCTCCACCCCCTCCACAACACGCCACCACTAACTCCGACCTCCACCGGTACGCCACACGTGAAATTTTGGTTTTTGGGGAAAAATCCCCCCAAATTTCCACCCACCCCCTCCCCAACCCCTCCACAACACGCCACCACTAACTCCGACCTCCAGCGGTACGCGACCCGTGAAATTTTGGTTTTTTGGAAAAGAATCCCTCCCAAATTTTCAACAACCCCCTACCCCACCCCACACCTACCTCCACAGCACGCCACCACTAACTCCGATCTTCACCGGTACGCCACCCGTGAAATTTAGGTTTTCTGGGAAAAATTTCTTTCCGAATTTTTCCCCCCACCATCCACCACCCCCACCCTTACACTCTCAACTCCCCCCACCCACCCCTCACCCCACACAAAATGCCACCACTAACTCTGACCTCCACCGGTACGCCACCAGCGAAATTTTGGTTTTCGGGGAAAAACATTCCCCCCCCAAATTTCCACCCACCCCGTACCCCACCTCTCCACAACACGCCACCACTAACTCTGATCTCCACCGGTACGCCACCCGTGAAATTTTAGTTTTCGGGAAAAAAAATTCCACCCAAATTTCAATCCATCAAGATCAATCCATAGCCTATGCTACCGCTCCTTCTGTGAACCATAATAAGACCTTTGAACTCTTAACTGACGAAGCTGATAGCCGATCTCTTATGAACTGCCCAGTAGGCTGGAGCGTCAAATTGTTTTTTAAATTTCCACAAGTAATAGGTTGAGAAACTTGACATTGGATATCAGTAGTGCTGTGAAATTTTTTAAATGATATTGTTCTTGGTTTTGATGCTCCCCAAACGATTTGAAGTTCAGGACCAATTTTTAGCGGACATGAAAATTGGTGTTTGGTCACATATTTGAAGGGGGCTACCAAAGATTTGGCAAATCTCTCAAACTTCAGAATTTGAACTTTTGAAGTCTTTTTCATGTAGTTTCTGAAAATGTATAGTTCATAATGGTAGGAGCCAAACTTTTAAAACTTCAAATCTATGAATAACGAGAAAAAAATAGAAGAAAACTGGCACCGAGCATCAATTCCAATTGTATCGCGTAAACGAGTGCTGCAACTTCTATGCCGGTATCGAGGGAAATATATGAAACTCCTGAAACCTTTCAAAGGACGACAGCAAGATGGAAAATACACGGAGAAGCTAAATCGTTTTAGAGAAGAAGGGAAAACCAGTTTGTTTGACATTGAGGCATGCAAGTGCAAATTCGACCTTTGCAAATGCGACAAGCTCCGTAAGGTTCCTGCTGGTGAGCAGATTTTTCTCAATGATCAGCGGAATTTGAGAATAATGTTCATTGGCAGAGTTGACATTGCTACAACAAAGAAGATAAACAGAAATCTGAAGCGAAAAAGGGCAGAAAAGGAACGAGCAGAGAGGCATATCATGTTTGCCGATAGTTGTGAAGCCACCATGCAAAACTGTGATTCTCAACCTGAATCGGATCCAGAGGCTGATGATAACATAACATTATCAGAACTGAAAGATAAGCACATCACAAATTCACAATATCAGATTCAGATGATGATATTTCGTTAAGCGAAGTCCGAGGCAACCATAATAGAAAATCAAATCAAACACCTAATAGTCTGAAACCGAAGAAAAAAGGGTTGAAATTACATCTTCCGACACTTGCAAGAGCTAGCGATCGTCACCAAGTCTCCGATAGAGCTGCTGCAGCTATCGCATCAGCAGTCTTGCAAGATTTCGGTGTAATAACACAAGAAGAAACATCAAGTGTTATCGATCGCAGCAAAGTTAGAAGAGCACGTCAAGCCAAACGACAATCAATCCAAAAAACCGATCTCGATGGCGTTGTACGAAGTTTGTATTTTGATGGAAGAAAGGACAGCACAATAACAATAATGAAACATGGTTCTCGGTGGTACAAAAGGAAGGTAATGGAAGAACATTTGTCGTTGGTTGAGGAACCCGGATCTAAGTATATCGGACATGTTGCTCCCTTATCAGGAACAGCAAAAGATGCGAAACTCAGCATAATCACCTTCTTGAAAGACAGATACAAATCTTTGGATAAACTAGTAGCCATTGGTTGTGATGGAACAAATGCTAATACTGGGAGAATTGGCGGTACAATACGGTTGCTCGAGCAAGAACTAGAGAAACCGCTGCAGTGGCTGGTTTGCCAGCTTCATGCAAATGAGTTGCCTTTAAGACATCTCCTGAAGTATATAGATGGGGCAACATCTGGACCACGAGCATTTTCAAGTCCAATAGGCAGGCAACTGGTATCTTGTGAAAAACTGCCCGTAGCTGTATTTCAAGCCATTGACGGTGAATTGCCAGAATTAAATGATGTGGATCTTAGTACTGACCAAAGGTATCTGTACGACATGTGTCAGGCTGTGATTTTAGGTAAATGTTCAATGGAGTTGTCACGAAAAGATCCAGGTGCAATATCTCATGCTAGATGGCTCACAACAGCTAACCGGCTTCTTCGACTATATGTCTCAACCAAGGAACCTTCAGTGAATTTGACAACCATTGTGACTTACATCATCAAAGTATATGCTCCAATGTGGTTTGCCATAAAGATCAATTGCTCTTGCAAAGATGGTGCAAAACACGTTTTACACACCATTATGAAGTCACGTTATCTGTCACAGGAACACAAAGCCATCGTTGATCCAGTCATATCTCGTAATGCTTTCTTTGCACATCCAGAAAACATACTGTTGTGCATGGTCACGGATCACAGAAAACACATTCGTGAGCTTGGCTTGCGTCGCATATTGAAAGCAAGATCACAGAATTCTGGAGGTAAAAGTGTACGGCAATTCATTGTTCCAGACTTGAATTTCAATGCGGAAGACTACTTTGATCTCATAGACTGGCAAAAAACTGTAATTACTGAACCACCTGTTCTCACAGACATTTAAGAAAATGACATTAAGATGTTCGTTGCCATTGGTGCTGCCCCTGTGATCGACTTTCCAAAGTATCCATGCCACACACAGGCAGTGGAACGTTGCGTAAAACTAGTTACGGAAGCTTCTTCTGCAGTTTGCGGTGCAAAGTCAAGAGACGGATTTATACGTGTCCGGCTGGAATCACGTGAAAAAATGCCATATTTCAATACAAAAGCTGACTATAATTGCTGTTAGAATTTCAGCCTAACACTACTTTGTCAGTCAAAACAATAAGTATTGCTTTTATAAACCCCTAGCATTAATAGGTCAATGGCTTTGTAGCCTAGGGCCTATTTCAATTCTTTCTGCCGTGTTATAAAATTGCATTTTCTGCAACTTTCAGATGCAGATAAAAAAAAATTAAGAAATGTTGAACCATTACAAATGCTAATTATACATTAATATCTTGGTGTGTATGAGTGGATTAAATATAATCGCACTGGTAGTTATGGATGGTCATAATTAATTGTGTCAAATATGATACAAAGCACGATTTTGCAAAATGCGATTCTATATTTTTGAACATTCAAACCCTCTGGGGAGCATCAAAACTTAAAAATAATGCAAATAACCCTTACATATTATGAATCAGTATAACAAATGACAACTTTTGCCACCTATTACTAGTGTTTCAGTTGAAATATTTTTTTTCACATTGACCGACGCTCCACCCTACTGCCCAGACATTGACCCTGACTGCAACTTCTTCAACGACCTAACGCATGACACTACCTATTCCATAGCACACACCCTGTCGACGCAATATTCCCACTCACCAACACTCCTCTCTATAATGCATTTGAACGTCCGCAGCATATTAAACAAACTAAATGAAATAAAAGACCTGTTGTCACTTTTACCTGTCACCGTACTGGCTCTCACTGAGACCTGGTTAGCTGAAAACCAAGCTGATCTAATTAACGTACCTGGCTATAGATTTTATAGGTAAATCTAGAGGCGATGGGAGGGGTGGCGGCGGTGTGGGTTTTTAATAAACCAGGGAGCTTCCTTTGAGGTCCTTGCGGATGTAGTGGAAGCATCTTCCTCCCGTTCATTTGAAGGATTATTTATCCGTTTACCACTAAACCGAGGCTCGTCGATAATAGGCGTAATATACAGACCTCCTAATCTAAACTTAGATGCTTTACCACGGATACAGTGCCTGTCATAACTAAAATATCAAAGAAATCTAAGGAATTGTTCGTCGTCGGAGACTTCAATGCAGACCTATTAAAAGTCAATCACCACAAACCCACTGAGGGCCTGTGTAACTGTATGTAATCGCACCATTTCCTCCCAATAATAACTAAACCATCCAGAATTACGGATCATTCCTCCACTCTAATTGACAACATTTATACCAACGCGTGGCGAAAATTATCTTGTTCTTCAATCGTAATTAGCGACATATCCGACCATCTTCCTATTTTGGCTCAGTTCGACTATGAAGTAAAGCCCTCAAGTAAGCCCCAAACTCGAACCCACAGGTTGATTACCCAGGAATCATTATCTGCATTCCAGGACTCAGTAGCAAAAATCAACTGGTCGCCAGTTTTAGCTGCCTGTCGGGATCTGGATGCGAATAAGGCCTATGATACTTTCCTCAATGAGTTTAAACAGGAATACGACAAAGCATTTCCTATTTGTCAAAGTAAAACTACCAGAAGAAATTCTCCCAAAAACCCATGGATGTCGCAAGGCCTGCTTAACTCCTGCAAAAAGAAATCCAGACTGTATCTAAAATTCATCAAAAGCCCAACCCCGCAAAACAAAAACGCTTTTGTATCCTACAGGAACAAGTTCAAATCAATCCGTATACAGGCGGAATCAAATTTTTACGCAGCCGAATTTTGTAGACATAGCAATAACCTCAAAGAAACCTGGAAAATCCTAAAACATTTGATAGGGACCACAAATGGGGGAGACAGATATATCTTATCGCTAAAAGTAAATAGCATCTCTACTACAGACCCGATAGAAATTGCGACGGAACTCAATTATTACTTTACAGATATTGCACATACCGTGGCTAAAAATATTCAAAATTCCAACTCTACTTTTGAGCAATATATGATTCCCTCAAAAGTGGACTCCTTCGGACTCACAGAAGTTACT
This sequence comes from Lumbricus terrestris, assembly GCA_949752735.1. Classification (NCBI taxonomy): domain Eukaryota; kingdom Metazoa; phylum Annelida; class Clitellata; order Crassiclitellata; family Lumbricidae; genus Lumbricus; species Lumbricus terrestris. Next base: position 6,207,603 of record OX457046.1, read on the forward strand.
AAGAAGGAGCTGATCGAAGTAAGCCATACTATTCATCCATCTCATGCCAAAGGAGTTGATGACATAGATCCTGTTATAGCTCTGCCAAGCCTACCCAATATCGTTCATCCACTAGTAGAAATTATAAACTGTTCCTTTAAAACTGGAATATACCCACAATCTCTAAAATTAGCTAAGGTAGTCCCAATTTTCAAAAAAGGACCGAGAGACGAAGCTTGCAACTATCGGCCTATATCTGTTCTTCCGTTTTTCTCAAAATTTTTTGAAAAAGTCATGCATGAGCGCCTCAATAAGTATATTTCTAAGACTAACATTCTTTTACCCTCTCAACATGGCTTTCAAGCTGGCCATTTTACGTTCATGCCATTAATAAATAAGCAAGACAAAATTTCGGATGCAATGGATAAAAATCAATACTCCATAGGAATTTTTCTAGACTTGGCAAAAGCCTTTGATACCATCAACCATGGCATACTGTTTAAAAAAAACTGTCCATCTATGGCATTCGTAACACCCAACTAAAATGGTTGGAAAGCTATTTGGAAAACAGAATGCAACTAGTTAGCTGTAATGGTAGTAAGTCACCTCTAAAAGAAATTAATTACGGGGTTCCACAAGGCTCTATCCTTGGGCCACTGCTGTTTATTTTATACTTAAACGACCTGCCTAGTGTAGCTCCTGATCTAATTTTTCTATTGTTTGCAGACAACACTAATATTTTTAACTCTCATTCCTCACTTGAAACATTAATTAATCATACTAACTCTGACCTGGAAAATGTAGCAGAATGGTTTCGCTGTAATATGTTAACCCTCAATCTCGATCAAACCAATTACATGATCTTTAGGTCACATAAAAAAGCACTTCCTAAGTCATACCCTAATTTATCTTTATTCGGTACACTTATCACTCAAGTACAATCATCTAAATTTTTAGGAGTTTACGTAGACCAACATCTGTCCTGGAAGGAACACATATCAAATATCTCAACAAAAATGGCAAAAAACCTAGGAATTCTATCACGCATATCCAGAATCCTCCCACCACAGATCAGAATCTCACTCTATTATACACTCATACATCCATACATACCTTACTGTAACATAGTGTGGGCATCTGCATATAAGTCAAACCTCTCGAAAATTCTTGTCCTACAAAAAAGGGCAATACGACTTGTTGCAAAAATCCCTTATGGAGCCCACACGAAAGCAGAATTCTTAGGTCTAAAAATACTACAACCAGATCAAATAAGGCAATTACAAATTGGAATATTTATGTATCGGTATAGGCCTACCCATAATCAACTACCAGCTACCTATAGAGATTATTTCAAAGTCAGCACTGATATTCAAGAGCGTTGCTTGAGAAATACTAACCCTTTTTTATATTCCCTTTGCCCGCACTACTACAAGGCTTGCATCTATGAAATGTATTGGACCAAGAACATGGAATAGTATTCCTCTTGATATTCGCTCCCTACCGTCTCTTCGTCTATTCAAACGGAAGCTTTCTGCCTACATCCAACAAGGAATGTAGACCTGTAACAATCTGGGGAAATACTGTTAATTCACCTACATATGGGAGTGTTCACTTGTTTCCGTGTATGTGGCTGCACTGACCTTATTCCACTTTCCTAACTCACCTTTTGTTGTGTATATAGTATGCTAGTTAAGAAGTTATTGTTCACGAAGCTGCTTTATTTTCGGCCGTGCTGCATTTTTTTATATCCAATTCTCTCAGGTGGCCCTAACTAGCGGGACCTTTGGCCCCTTTTGGGTCTCCTGGGTGAGCCGACATATTTGAAAAACTGATGTACAACTATACTATCTGTAATTAATGTGTTGGTTGCCAAATAAAATTGTTATGTTATGTTATGTTAAGTGTCCACCTTCTGCCAGGTCTGGTGTTAAATCGAATGCGTAAAGAGCGTATCCACAGGCAAAGTCCTCTCTCGTTATCTGATTTCCTTCGTCGCGCATACACTTTCCAGTGCCAGTAAACAGCGAAGCGTAAGCATTCACAAACTGATTGTTTGCGAAATTCGTTTCCAAAGGTTTGATCGTTTACTGTTGACCGTCCAAGTACACTTTTAGTTGGGTCAAATTCATATGTTTGAAGTTGAATAGATTCTTCGTATAGACTCCGTTAAATGCATCGTTGTCAACCGATAACGATACGTGTAGGAATCTGACCGGAGAAGAGACTCTCCTGCGACGCATCCAAGTTTCCAGCCGGAACCGTGAAAGTCTTGCAAATGGCTCTTCGAATGGGAAACTTCAAATTACTAACCTCAAGTGCTTTAGCATGAGCTAGAAACACCGACGGACTTAGCTTTACTTTTCTAACGTACAACTTGCATTCCAAGATTTTTACTTTATATGCAGCACCCTGCGTCGCTGACATCAAGCAGAATGGATCCTTATTTCTTACGAGTCGGATTTTTATATTAATATCGTTGGGGAGGAAACATTCTTGGAAGAATAGATAGCTGTGAATGCCACCTATCATATCAACGACGCGTCCTTCGTCGGTCAATGCACTGCGTTTCTTAAAACCGACATTCGATATATTGTCGTCGTGCGGATTGGCGTCTTCCAAGTGGGTGGCAGTATCCTTGTAAAAGAGCGCAGAGGTAAGTTGCGAATCTTTGGCTGCATCACCGTAACTAAGGATGGTCTCCAAATAACTGCGATACGCATACGTGTTGTTCGAAGAAGTAACGAGCGTGTCATTTACAGTCATGTCGGCTTCCGAAAACAGGCTGTGTAGGAATAGGTTGATAGGGCCAACATGATCGCCAGCATCCGTCGGATCGTTATTCGCTCTTATTATAGCCGCTCTGACGTATAGATGAGTAATCGACAAGTCCAAATAATCTTGACCGGCGCCCGTAATGCTAAATTCGATCGGCGTACCTTGCGAAATGGTGGCTATTGGATTATACTCTACGTACGACCCAGTTTCAATGCTGGTCTGCGTGGGAGGTACGCTAAACAGATCCAATTCGCTCTTTGTACATTCGCAAGATTGTGGATGAACGAACGCAATTTTTTAAAACTTTGCCGAATATGTCTTCCTTGGGTATCTTGTTAATTATTTTCAACGATCTTTTACGTCTCTTCCTACCGCCGCCGCTTTGCACATTGACATCTTTGGGCGATGTAAACGCTTTTATACCTTCTGGAACGCGACGTTTGGCAGAATATATTAACTGACCACCGTCCGCGACATAGTTTGCAATCTGCAGACCGGTTCTCAAAACCTGTTTGCCAATTGCCTTAGCGCCAGTCTGTATAAGCGGCCAGGCACTTCTAAACAGACCGCTAAGAAAGCTGCCCACGCCATGCCCACGTTGCATGCGTGCACCTTGAAAAACTGGCATACCATTGCCACTCTGTTGCACATAGTATTGTAGTCCTCGTACGCCAAACGACTTGCATCGCAGCAAAATTGTTTTTTCATTGCAAAAGATAAGGTATCTTACGATGTCTAAAGTGTAGTGTCACAATTGCCTTCCCGTATTCGAATGGGATAGGACTTCCAGTGTCGCCCCTTATATCCACTTCGATGGAGTCGAAAGTCTTCTGTTGCAACGGAATGTAAACGGGCTTTTCGTAAGTCGTACGCACGCTATCGCCACTTTTCCCAGACACGTTTGCAATTCTGAGCAATGGCGCCTTCGTATCTCCCACAGGGACTTGTTCGAACACATTGCGATATACGTACAGAGAACAAAATCCACGATTTACAACGCAAGCATTGTCGCCCACGAAGTCAACAATGTAGTCATCGTCCTCATCGTAATTGAGAATTGGATTTTGACGTGCATCAACGCCCAGCATTGAACATATGGTTGGCGAAAGTTGGATATTAGCACCTTTGTTTATAGGCTATCTCCCTTGAGTCGCTTCGTAATAGGATCGTATTTGAACTTTGGAAATGAAGTCAATTCCATTTCATCCACAACAAGACTTATAAATTTGTTTATGGAATCGATAAGATCTTGGGGTGTTTCATAGTATCCGGTTGGCAGGCGTGTAGTTCTATGCAGCGATCCTGGTAGTATTTCGTCCGTTTCAGAAAACTTGACGTGCATATACGAGATTCTACCTTCGTTTCTTTCTAAATTGCTCCAATTATGAGGGTACTGTAATTCAACTAGACCGACTTCCCAATCCCCGGTTGCACGATTCGAATTCCTACACTTGGGAGATTCATAAGGCGGAGCTACATATTAATGCATATTAATGAGCGTTCACGTGACCCGTCAATCAAACGACAATTGTATTGACACGGCCGCTTTGCCCGCAAAAACCTTACGGCCGTCGGCCCGTCGAGTTTACACAAAATAAAAAAGCACCAATTTAAAGCAATCCGTATAAAAGTTGGTTCTATTGCCGCTTGAAATTGAAGCTTTATTGATGAACAATCATTTTGAGTTAATTAGAAGTTATACTAAGAAAAATAGAATTGCTGGGAAAATAGGGTCTATCGTTTTACCGCAATTAATTATTTTTCTCATTTCGGAAAACGGAATAGCAGAATTAATTATTGTGTATATCATACACTATCACTTTAGCGGAATAAATTACAGTAGGCCTAAGGTAATTAATTGACATCTGAAAATACACGCATCCAGCTTCCATTTCAGATCTAAAAATACATTGATCCAGCTTCTATTTCAGGTCTAAAAAAACCATGCATCCAGCTTCTATTTCAGGTCTAAAAATACATGCATCCAGCTTCCATTCCAGATCTAAAAATACATGGATCCAGCTTCCATTTCAGGTCTAAAAATACATGCATCCAGCTTCCATTTCAGGTATCAAAAATACATGGATCCAGCTTCCATTTCAGATCTAAAAATACATGGAACCAGCTTCTATTTCAGGTCTAAAAATACATGCATCCAGCTTCCATTTCATATCTAAAAATACACTGATCCAGCTTCTATTTCAGGTCTAAAAAAACCATGCATCCAGCTTCCATTTCAGGTCTAAAGATACATGCATCCAGCTTCCATTTCAAATCTAAAAATACATGGATCCAGCTTCTATTTCAGGTCTAAAAATACATGCATGCAGCTTCCATTTCAGGTCTAAAAATACATGCATCCCGCTTCCATTCCAGATCTAAAAATACATGGATCCAGCTTCCATTTCAGGTCTAAAAATACATGCATCCAGCTTCCATTTCAAATCTAAAAATACATGCATCCAGCTTCTATTTCAGGTCTAAAAAAACCATGCATCCAGCTTCTATTTCAGGTCTAAAAATACATGCATCCAGCTTCCATTCCAGATCTAAAAATACATGGATCCAGCTTCCATTTCAGGTCTAAAAATACATGCATCCAGCTTCCATTTCAGGTATCAAAAATACATGGATCCAGCTTCCATTTCAGATCTAAAAATACATGGATCCAGCTTCTATTTCAGGTCTAAAAATACATGCATCCAGCTTCCATTTCATATCTAAAAATACACTGATCCAGCTTCTATTTCAGGTCTAAAAAAACCATGCATCCAGCTTCCATTTCAGGTCTAAAGATACATGCATCCAGCTTCCATTTCAAATCTAAAAATACATGGATCCAGCTTCTATTTCAGGTCTAAAAATACATGCATGCAGCTTCCATTTCAGGTCTAAAAATACATGCATCCCGCTTCCATTCCAGATCTAAAAATACATGGATCCAGCTTCCATTTCAGGTCTAAAAATACATGCATCCAGCTTCCATTTCAAATCTAAAAATACATGCATCCAGCTTCCATTCCAGATCTAAAAATACATGCATCCACCTTCCATTTCAGGTCTAAAAATACATGCATCCAGCTTCCATTTCAAATCTAAAAATACATGGATCCAGCTTCCATTTCAGGTCTGAAAATACATGGATCCAGCTTCCATTTCAGGTCTAAAAATGCATGCATCCAGCTTCCATTTCAGGTATTAAAAATACATGCATCCAGCTTCCATTTCAGGTATAAAAAGTAGAAGCTGGATTTTTATTGCTCACAAAAGCAATTAAGGCATAACATAAATACCGAATCACCCATTACAAAGTCTTTATTAAACTCAAATCTCTATTTTCCTGCCGTGCTAGAGTCGAGAGCGGGGTTAAACTGTAGTTTAAGCTGATAAATTCTTTGTACCGTATTTGAGGCTGATAAATTATTTGGACATTATCCGAGGCTGCAAAATGTATATACAAGTAATTTCTGGATGGCCAGTTCAATCCAGCTTCCATTTCAACTATAAAAATGCATTTATCCAGCTTCTATTTCAACTATAAAAATGCCTTTATCCAGCTTATATTTTTTGCGTTTTTCGTCAATCCAGCTTGTTTCACCTGTAGAAGAACCTTCATCCAGCTTCCGTTACTTAAACGTTTTTTCGTCAATCCAGCCTCCATTTCACCTGTAATAGGTCTTCATCCAGCTCCCATTTCTCTTGCCTTTTTTCGTCAATCCAGCTTCCATTTATATACGGCAATTTTTCTTCTCGCGTTTTCAGTTTATATTGCTACTTCCGGAAATTGGAATAGCGCGTTGTATGGCGCGCTATACCATGATTGGTGGTGTTTCTTAATTTATCAGCCTAAACTACGGTTTAACCCGAGAGCGGTTCTATGTATGAAACGTCAGCAACTCTCGCAAACTCGTCCAGCCACTCCTTTACGTCCTTTTTTTAATCTCTGGATGTGGTGCGAACAACAACACAATCTTCTGACGATAACTGACTATTTATTTCGTTTGGAAAATTGCTCGAAAACACAGACACAATTTCTCTCATAGAACGTGCCGCCATTTTACTCGAGTGTTTACTAAAACCAACGACCTCTTATAGGCCTAATAAAGACTATAGCCTTAGTCACGTCATAGCTCACTAATAATTATACATAAACTTGTAGCTCCGCCTTGAATCTCCCAAGTGTAGGAATTCGAATCGTGCTCCCCGGTTATGGAAATGGGATTTTCCAATCTCGTGGTAAAATGCGTTACGGTATTGCTTGGATAAAACAGCATGGAACTATAATTGCTGGAGAGCGTAAGATAAAAGTGAGCCATATTTTATTGAATGAGATACGGTTTCTTGCACTGTCTGCAATGAAGTAGCACGAACGACTTCCCATCCTCGAATGGTATTGCGTTCCCAGAGTCGCCCCTCATATCTATTTCAATCGAACCGAAACTTTTCTGCTGAAGGGGTACGTAGACTGCATTCTCGTACATGATATGCACATTATCGCCATTTTTACCTTCAATGTGAACTATTCGAAGTAATGGAGCTTTCGTATCGTCAACAGGTACATGTGACAGAATGTTGCAATAAACGTATATGCTTGAAAATGCTGGATTTATATCTCCAATATACTCAGATTCCCATTCCACATCGGGTGCCTCATCCCATACTTTATTAAACTCTTCGTAATACTCTTCATAATATTCTTCATACTCTTCATCCTCATATTTGCCATAATTGTTGTTAACAATAGGAATCTGACTTTCGTGTACACCCAAAATAAAGCATAATGCTGTGGAGAATTCTACTCCCGCTCCCAGATTTATTTCACCTATGAGTGTTTTCGTTATTGTGTCATATTTAAAATGTGGATATTTATAAAGTGCATATTCGACCGCAAACTCCTGTATATTCGCATTTATAACTTGCACAATGTCATTCATACTTTCGTAATATCCAGCTGGTATTTGCATTGTCTTTTGATCGGCTGGCCAATGCAAACCGTCCGAAAAAAATTTCGGTTCTTGCCAATAAGTAAATTCACAATGGTTGGATTTTATATTGTACCACGAATGAGGATATTGTATTTCAATCAAACCAACTTCCCAGTCCCCCGATAGCGAAATGCCGTTTTCTAATTTTGTTGTAAAGTGTGCCGCAGTATTGCTTGGATAATACTGCATGGTGCTGTTGCTTGGTAGCGCTAGATAAAAGTGAGCCATACTCGAATGTAAACTATTACAGAATGTGCATTGTCAGTGCTAGACATTGAATATATCCTGCGTTCAAGAGTTAAATTTGTCGTCGTAGCCTTTCCACTTGACATAATATTCAGTCTTACCACGGCGCTTCCGTGTTTTTAAGACCTTTTCGATACCGTACACATCAGCTTCTTTTAAAATTCTTTGCAATTCGACTTCGTAGAATTTACCCTTTAGTGTCTCGCCTTTTAAATCGACTAATTCGTATGTTACTGGATCGGAAGGTATGCGTGCTATAATCTTAAAAATCTCCTCGGACCAAGAGGGAAGGTAACCCTTTTTGAATGCGATTCTAGCCTTTGCAATTCTCACTTTATCACCTACTGCATATTTCCACTTTGCTGGACTTTTCTTTTGACTGTACAAACGGCTTCTAATTCTATTTTCATCTTCATTTGTCACTTGACTAGGTATCATGTCTATACTTCTATGATATGTATTGTTGTACGAATGCATAAGATCTTGCAAAACATCAATGTATCGATACGTATTCTTATATGTAAAGTACCTCCACATTTTCGTCTTAAGCGTGCGATTGAATCTTTGAACGGAGAGCCGCATGGAGGCCATTCCAGATAGCTGGACCCACCACGGAAAATGTTCTTCGCTGCAGAGTAGCGGTACGACAAAAAGGGACAAGGTAAGCACCGCGGGCAGCTGAACGACGGCCCAGAGAAACGGGATACGAATATGAATACGAATATGCCGCAGGGTTTCTGGGCGTTGGACTGTTTACTTTTTCCATTTTTAGAAACGGAGACTGGAGTAAAAAGTTCACACATGTAGGATGGAGCCTGAACCAGGATGCAGCGCCAACAGGGCAAATTGTGCTATGTAGCAACTAAGCATCTTCCAATAATGACCGCTATGTAACGGGAAAATAAACAGACCAAAACCTAACGCAGCTAACTCCGCCGAGGTATTTGTGTTGGCCAAAAGCTTTTTTGCTTTGTCTCGATGACTGGAGTAGACAAGAAAAGATAGATATGAATAAATGAAAGCCTAAATTTCGTATTTGTGTGCAACTCTAAGACTTAAATTGTTTACATACGTCTCAACATATCGCCCGTTCGCCCCGTTCCACGATGGGAATTTCCTTATAAAAATAGAACTAGCGCCATCGTGACCTCGACTACAAGATGCGCGCATTAAAACCATGATTCCAATGCTCACACCATTGCTTTCTCATCTGCTTCAACAAGCATTATTTCGCATATTTTGTTGATATTACGTCGAGACGAAAATCCAACGCGGACAATATCTCACGTTTGTAATAGTACGGTAAATACTGTTTCCACAACGAAAGTGGCCGGACCCGGACATGATTTCATGCCGGACAAGATTTCATACTTACCGTATGAAATACTGTCCTGACAACGGAAGTGGGCGGAGTCGGACAATATTTCATGCCGGACATAATTTCATGCCACACCGGCTGCGCCTTCTCAGCAGCTGTCACTTCATCTTCTTTCTTTTCGAATTTGGTAAGTACAGTAGGTTTATCAATGTTCAGATATCGACTCAGACTGTTGGAATAGAGTTTGGCTTTATCGTCATCGGCAATATCGCGATGCAGAATGTCGTACATCTGCGTATCCAATTTGGACAAAGTCATGTCCAACATGGTTTCCTTCCATTTTTCAATCTGTCTAGGTTCAACCAAGATCATCTTCTTCGTGTGTTCCATGCTACAGTTTATTACTTAGCAAGGTACCCAGAAAGGAAAGCACAGGCGTAAGTAATGCACCTATGAAACCTCCTGTCTGTACTATACGTTTCTTAATTGTTACACGAGTTTTCTTGGAAGCCAATTTTCTTAACTTGTGTTTGAAACGACCAAGTCTCTTCTTCTGAGCTTTTTCCAAAGAAACAACTCCTTTTAAAACGTTGAGTGCACACTCGCAGAGACAATAAAGTAGAGAGGTGTTGCAATCTTTCAAAATACGTTTCCTCACTTTGGGCGACGACTCTGTAAGCAATCTCAGTTTCTCAAATTTCTCCTCCAGTGGAGCAGTCATTTTCAACGAATGAACGTTCGAGCGATTACACGACCTTATATTCACTTTCTTACGTAGACAAAATGCGTCTCACCAGGGAAAATGTTCGTTCTTAATCTGCAAAGTTCATCCGTCTCTGGTTTGAGATCAACCAACAGATATCCGAAAGGTGCCATAGTCGCATCTCCGAATGCCTCTATCATGAAATTCGACTTGCCGGGGAACATCTGCCTTGCCAAGTTTGCTATCTGAGTCGAATCTCTCACGTTTTTGAAAAGAACAAAGTAATGCGCGTTCGAACTGATGGTTCTCGTATGTTTGCTGCTGTAGAATAGGTTCTGCGTCAGATATACATGTAGTATCGAAACGTTCCTATGGTGGCTGATCTTTGTAAATAATTTGGTAACGCGGTCATCAGTCTCGCTCATAAGGTCGTCCAATATCAGAAGCGTTTTCTGCTTACCATCGAAAATATTCAAGTCGGGTAATCCTTCGTGAAATTGAATTTGCGAATATTTGTCGAAAATTTCTTGGTATATTCCGTAACACCAGATAATTTTTTTCTATCTGAGGTTTGACCATATAATGTAAATGATCTATAAATCGCAGCGTGAATTGCGTTTTTCCACATCCAGAAGGTCCGCTCACTATAGCCGAAAACGGATGTTGCCAAGTTGGATCCATAATGAAAAGTGAGTCCTTGAAATGTTGTAATAAACTTTTATACAAGATATATTCTGATTGTGCCCAATATGTGCTCTTTGCATTGAGGGCATTCTGTAGCTTCATCTGCACATGGGTCGCTGTAGCGATATCCTTGATCCCACCCATACGTTCTTACCCTGCTATGCATATTGTTGAATGTTAATTACACATTTTAAGTTAGGGAGAGGCCCTAGTTAATGATTAGTTAATAATATATAATTTGATTGAGAACTTTCACATTGTTCTGTTTAATTAATTAACCAGTGCTATAACCAGTACTTAGGGGCAAAATATATATTAAACAGGGGCAAACATAGCGGAGTGCAGCAACATTCAGCCACGGCGTCAGCCAATGGGAAGCGAATTAAAGGATCGGCTGCTGCGCCTGCGCGTTGAGCATCTAGAGAGGCTGGTGAGGATGAACGTAATGGCCGATATTGGAACGGTCGCAAGTTGTTGGTAATTGTTGTCCGATATTATCGTGTGGTTTCCGTGACATTCGGGACGATTGTAAGACGGAGTAACGAACGTTTAGTGTCCTAAAGTGTGGACTAAATTGAAGGTCGTAGAGCGTAACGAACGATCGGTATAGCGCTTTACTTACCGGTAAAAGCGTGTATGCGTTGTAGTTTACAGCGTATATATTAGATCTACAAAGTTACTTCTCATGACATTGCGAAGTGATAAATAATCTACAAAGAGAAATGAAGACTACAGCCTGGACATCAGCCATTGATGAGAAAACGATGAAGACTGGCCGGTGGTGATCAACTACAAGAGCTAAAGAATCAACGCGGGAGGGTAGATATTAAAGTTATATCCCTTAAAATTACTTTAATCAGTACTGGTTTTAAGTAAGGCTATTTAACAGAGGATTGTGTTAAATCTGACTTTTTTCCAAACCCTTAGAGACAGGTTTTGTATGCTGTACATGTTGACATATATTAATATTCATATGCTAATATTATTTTTATATTAAACACTCGACTTGTTGATTTGATTACATATAGGGCAATAACCCACATTACAGCGAATAGGAATATAGTATGCAAATGAGTAACTTGATCTCAGCTCTGAGATCTGGAATATAATACCACCCAAACTATTGAGCCGTAGTGTGGTCTTAGCATTCCGTTACAGTCGCACATATTTACGTGTGTGCATGGAAGTAGCAGCGCTTCCACTTGCTTATTTTTGCATACCACGCAAGTAACTGCTTTTTTGAGTGTTTCATTCTCCGTTTTCAATCTCATGATGCGATATTTCGTTGCTTTCTCATCCTCCGTGCGTTCATCGATTCCGCAAATGGTGCATTCGCCCTTGTAGTTGCCAAAGACATCCATTTCACATTCAACATTCGACGGACACATATTTGCGCAAAGCGTGTATCACTCGCAAAGAATGGATAACAAATAATTCTTTAAGACACAAGTATCATCTTTTAATAAAGTAATTGCAACAAGTGGCGTCATCTAACAAACTTCCTCCTTGTACGCATTTAATTATTAAATTAAATCATTACCTGTATTACATTCGCTGCATTAAAATATAAAAGTGAAAATGATGGATTTTTTCTAGGTGGAAAACTTGAAGTTTTATGGGTTTTATTTTTTTTTTGACCTATCCTGCACTGCACCGTTTAGTTTTTGAAATTCATCTGCACTGGGCGCCGTAGAGATTCTTATCATCTAATATATATTTCAGTAAGTCTGTGTGTTTGTTTGTATATTTGTTTGATTGTTTGTTTGTTTGATTGTTTGATTGTTAGCTATGCACGGCCACAGTTTTGAAGCAATCGACACCAATCCTTCGCAGGTGGGTCGGGGTCGACCCGACACAGGTTATTGGGGGGTCGGCGAATCTCTGCCACCATGGGGGCCCGCGTGGGGGCAAAACCCCTCATTTTCCCTACTTTTTCAGCCGTTGCCATGCATAGTTTCACACTTATTCATCTGAAACGTTGCAACTACACAGATTTTTACACGGGCCACCTCGCCTCCAACAAACACACACCGCAGGGCCGAGGTGGCTGTTTGCGGTGGAGGGAGTGGGGAGGGGTGGGGAGAGGTGGGGAGATGTCGGGGAAAATTTTTTCCCCGGAAACCAAAATTTCACGGGTGGTTTACCGGTGGATGTCGGAGTGTGGCGGAGTGTCGTGGTGTGTGGTGGGAGGTGGAGGGGTGGGAGAGTGGGGGAGGGGTGGGGAAGAGGGGAAGGGAAATTGGGGAATAAAGTTTTTCCCCTAAAATCAAAATTTCACCGGTGGCTTACCGGTGGAGGTTGGAGTGTGGTTGGGTGTCGTGGAGTGTGGCGGGGGGAGGGGGTGGGAGAGTGGGGGTGGGGTAGGGGTGGGGTGGGGGAGAAATTGGGGAAGAAAGTTTTTTCCGAAAATCAAAATTTCACGGGTGGCTTACCGGTGGAGGTCGGAGTGTGGTGGGGTGTCGTGGGGTGTGGTGGGGTGGAGAGGGTGGGAGAGTGGTGTGTGGTGGGAGGTGGAGGGGTGGGAGAGTGGAGGAGGGGTTGGAGAGAGGGGAAAGGAATTGGGGGAAGAAAGTTTTCACGAAAATCAAAATTTCTTCACCACACTCCGACCGGTGGAGGTCGGAGTGTGGTGGGGTGTCGTGGTGGGGGTGGGAGAGTGGGGGGTGGGGGGGGTGGAGTGGGGGGTGGGGGAAATTGGGGGAAGAAAGTTTTTCCCGAAAATCAAAATTTCACGGGTGGCTTACCGGTGGAGGTCGGAGTGTGGTGGAATGTCATGGTGTGTGGTGGGAGGTGGAGGGTTGGAGAGTGGGGAGGGGTGGAGGAGAGGGGAAGGAGAATTGGGGAAGAAAGTTTTTTCGCGAAAATCAAAATTTCACGGGTGACTTACCGGTGGAGGTCGGAGTGTGGTGGGGTGTCGTGGAGTGTGGTGGGGGTTGGGAGAGTGGGGAAGGGGTGGGGTAGGCGTCGGGTGGGGGAAATTGGGGGAAGAGTTTTTTCCGAAAATCAAAATTTCACGGGTGGCTTACCGGTGGAGGTCGGAGTGTGGTGTTGTGTCGTGGGGTGTTGTGGGGTGGATTTTTGGAGAGTGGGGGTGGTGGGGAGTGGGGAAATTTTTTCCCGAAAATAAAAATTTCACGGTTGGCGTACCGGTGGAGGTTGGAGAGTGATGGGGTGTCGTGGGTGTCGTAGGAGTAGAGGGGTGGGAAAGTGGGAGGTGGGGATGGGAAATATTTTTCCCCCCAAATCCAAATTTTACGGTTGGCTGTTTGTCCAAAACAGCCTTTGACTCTTTTCATGTGTAATCGTGGGGTGGGTGTGGGAGAAGAAATTTTGTTTCGAAAACCCAAATTGTCGGAGTGTGGTGAAGGGGCGGGGGTTGGGGAAGGAGAAGAAATTTTGTTGGGGAGGGAGGGATTGGCCAGGAACGGCGCAACCTAAAATTCCCGGGCAACGCCGGGTACCCCAGCTAGTTTATAATAAAGCCATTGCCCGAGGGCACATCATTAACAACTTCTTAATCACCTAGATATGCACACAGACAGGCAGACGGACAAAGAGACGGACAAAGGAACAATAGACCTTCTGGAATGGTCCAGAGAGTTCTCGAATATGACGTCACAACATGAATATTAATCAGGGGCGGGGCTAATTAACATAATGAGGTCACGTGACAATCTGGTGGCTTGCCATTGGTTGTTGTCCTCATAGTGGTACTCAAATCCACATGAATATTAATTAGGTCACGTGACAAATAGGCCGCTTCCTATTGGTCGATGTCCGGATAGTGGTAGTCTAGCAACTACTGAGGTCAGAGATGTAAAATAATACACAGAAGTAAAAATAAAGCTTATAGTAATAATAAAGAAATAAAATTGCGGCAGCCATGGGCTGGCATCAGTCCGTTACGTATTGTGACTATTGGTTTATTCATTCCTGATTAGGACTAAAATGTAATTGACTCATTATACCATTTCAAACAATTTAATGGCGTCAATGACATGAAGCAGTCAAGCAAGACCGTATCGATGATTTTAATTCGTGGGATGTTTGTTCGATCGTGAGCAACTTACAGACAAGCGACTTAAGGGTTTGGAGAAGCGCCGTGAGCGCTGATGGCGGGCTCTGGGCGGCCAATACATTATACATTGTAGTTGCCTATGATTATAACCCTTAGTTACTACATCGTGAGTTAGTCCGTGCATTATTTCAATGGGGGAGTGGGTGTTCAAAAACCAAAACACCCCTAAAATTCGGCCTTGCAGTCATGCAATGTAGAAAACAGCTGATGAGGCACTGTGGATTAATAACAAACGGTTAGTGCATTATTTTGTTGGAAGTAGGCTAAGCTTACAGATTTTAATATTATATTATAGCAGGGCAACGAACTGAACTCCTAAAGTAATTTGGTATAATATTATATCAATAGGTTATCGGAAAAATTGTCCCATGCGATTTTGTAATAGGGAGGGCCTCATGTCGTGCTTTTCTCTCCCGCTGCATTTATTTAATGGTTTGTTGAAACCAAATGGGGGCCACGTCCATGCAATTTTTAATTGGGGGCATTGCTGGATTGCCCTCCCTGGATCCGCTCCTGATTGCATGTTTTATCTTTGTTCGCATAGCAATTGGATTGACAAATAGACTTCTTGGTAAATTATTGAAGTCGGACTGTTACAAATAATTTTACTTATATAGAATTTGAATCGAGTTGAAGATTCTTGTTTCAATTGGAGCTGGATTGATGAAAAATAATTGATTTTTAAAAAGCAATTGGATTAATGAAAAATAATCGTTCTCATTCAATTGCTGGATTGATGGAACGAATTCCTGCCGAAATGGAAGATGGATTGATGAAAAGGACTCATGCCAAAGTAGAAATCGGATTCATGAAAATAATAATAATAGGCCTAATCAGCGGCGGCGCTAGGGGGGCTGTGGGGGCTAAGCCCCCTACAAGAGGCTCAGCCCCCCTAAAAAAGGGCCATCCGAATTTTTACATTAAAATATCCACGATTTTCGGCTGACGACTAAAAAAAAGGTCGTCAGAAATTTTGACGGATGAAAATGTGAAATTTTCGTCGCGAGGCTTCAGCCCCCCGAAACTGAAATCCTGGCGACGCCACTGGGCCTAATGCATCAGGCGAATAAGTTCGAACGCTGAAACGATAACCATAAGCAGGGGCGAAGTTTTTCAGGGGTTAGGGGGGACAGACCCCCCCATGAAGACCCAGATTCATTTTGTCACCGTGTAAATGGTATGATTTCTCGGGTTTAGCCTCCCCCAAGAAGGTTTTAACACCTCCAAGAACGGAAACCAAACTTCGCCTATGGACATTGGGCTATGCATGATATAATAATCTGATGATATGATACATGGTATAATGTTTTATAATGGTCGCTATTTCATTGAAGTAAATGCACCGTAAATATGCGCTCCATCCGTTTTACATTTGTCTTTGTAGGGATGATTCGATTATTAACCGGGTTGAGTACAGCTTGGATGAACTGATGGGCTACTTTAAATCGCACCCTCCCTACTATCGCCACAAGGTCGACCATCCGGAACATCCGGATATATTCAGCGATACTGTAGAGAAGTAATTCAAGCTTATGATATTCATAATGTGCTCGTATGACATAATTTGAATTAAATTGTTTTTGTACTTTTAGATTACTTCCTATCTTGCTCCTAGATAGGCCCAGTGGCGTAGCCATAAATTTATGATGGGGGGGGGAAATTATGGTCTGGCCGTATGCCCTTTCCGACACCAACCCAACAGTATTACAGTAAATAAAAAGGAAAGAAAGTAACAAAGGGAATAAAGTAATAAAAACAATTGTAGCTTCAAACAATTATGTTGATTTTTCTTATTTAAGTGGATAAATAACCTTTCTTAAAACTTTTTCCTAATCCATTGTTTTTTAACCCCCTAGACCCCCTTGTCTGCGCCGCTGAATAAGCCTACTACTTGTATGCGATCAGTGTTGCATCGTTCTATTTATAAATCAGTCAATCACATAAATTTATATAGCGCCCCTTCAAGATCTCTACTCAGAGGCGCTCCCAACCCAGGCCTGGTCAAAGAGAAAGGTCTTGAGAAGACAGTAGAAAGAGCCAGCAGAGTCGCCGGGAAGCGAACGGAGAGCCGCAGGGAGGCCATTCCAGATAGCTGGACCCACCACGGAAAATGCTCTTCGCTGCATAGTAGCGGTACGACAAAAAGGGACAAGAAAGTCACCGCGGGCAGCTGACCGCAGCGAACGACGGCCCAGAGAAACCGAGACTGGAGTAAAAAGCTCACATAGGTAGGATGGAGCTTGAGACAGAATGCAGCGCCGAGCTATAGACGAAACTCTATAAGCAATGCGTTGCTGCAGTGGGAGCCAGTGAAGGTCGTCCCTCATGAAGGCAGATACGTGAGCAAACCGGGAGATGCCACCAACCAAGCGTGCTGCAGTTCGAAGGACCCTAACCAAGGAGTTCAGACGGACCTGTGGGAGACCAACATAAAGAGAGGAGCACAGTGGCGTAGCCAGGAATTTTTCATGGGGGGGGTTTATGACCGGAAACCCTGTTTTTTGCTATTTTTCTTACTTAAACGGAAAAATAACCTTAAAAAACCTTTTTTCCGGAGCCAATGGGGGGTTTTAACCCCCGAAACCCCCCCTTGCCTACGCCACTGGAGGAGCAGTAATCTAAGCGGCTGCAAACAAAGGCATGGACAAGAGTAGAAGATGCAGTGAATGAGAGAGAGCGAGCAACAACACGCAGCTGTCGAATTTGGTAATAGCAGGCACGTGACAGGGAAGAGATGTGCTTAGAGAAGGAGAGTTCTTGGTCCAAGATGACCCCAAGGTCTCGAACAGAGGTAGAGAAGGTTACAAGGGGAAACTCATGTGCGAGAGCAGCCAAGTCAATCTTGGCCAGCTGCTGGCGAGTTCCCAGCCATATGAATTGCGTCTTGAAAGAGTTGAGTCGCAGTCGATTTGACGAAAGCCAAGAAGTAAGGGTGTCAGAAGCGCAGATCATAAGGCGGACAGTTTTGGCTGCGTCCACAGCAAAGCAATGGGCATATGATTGGACATCATCAGCGTAAGAGTGGCTTCGCAATGAGCAAGAAGCGAGCAAAGAGCCAATGTCTGCAGTGAAAAGGATTATAGAGCAAGGGCCCTAGGACAGAGCCCTGCGGAAGGTCCACTGGAACGGGGATCCAAGGGGAACGAGTGGAGTGAAAGACAGTGGAAGAGGAGCGGTCAGCTAGATAGGATGTGAGCCAGTCAAGGGGCAGAGCAGAGATGCCAAAAGAAATAGAAAGCCGATGAATAAGAATGTTATGATCGACAGTGTCGAAAGCAGCACTCACGTCGTAGAGAGCCAGTAGAGTTACCTGCGATTTGTCAATCGCATTGTAAACATCAGAAAGAAGATGAAGAAGAAGGGTCTCCGTGGAGTGCCCCTTGCGAAAGCCAGATTGGTATGGAGGGAGGAGCAAATTCGAGTCCAGGTACCTAAAAAGCTGAAAAGCAACAAGTTTTTCAACAATTTTAGAAATGAAAGTGTTCAGTTTATTATTTCTTGGATTCGATTAAGCCACTCCCACTACTCATCATGAATATTCATATAAAGACCTGTTTTCATCTATGCAGTTTTTCTTCCACGCAGTTCAAGTCGTTTTTAAACAATTCGAAAAAGGTCAAACCTGGTGACAGTAAATTTAAGCTTAAAAAGAGTTAGTCCTAATATATAATTTTCCTGAAGGGCACAACTACATGCCGTCTATATTTTCCGATATAGGCCTAAGAGGTTCCTTTTCTGGAAAATAACCACTCGAGTGCCATTCGCCCTAAGTGAAGTGTAGCTCGTCAATGAAAACAGGTCAGATAAGAGTTAGACTAAACAAAGTTGTTAAAGAGAATTATTGTTGTGCTCCTACTTTGCAAAAGGTAAGTTTCCAAAATTTCTGAGTTACAAAGATATTAAATGTTTTAAATGTAGTCACTGTACTAAAGTAGGGCCATCTGTTTCAGACTTCAGGCCATTTACGGAGCGAATTCAATGGAAGAAAAAGTCGCTAAAGCTTCTTATTCAATTCCATTTCTAATGGGAAAGAAGTAGAATGAACAACATACTTCGAGTGAAAGAAAACAACTCGGACAAATCTACTAAGGGTACACGTCGTGGAGAACAGTTAAAAGTTTTCATGATTAGGCCATATTTGCTTCCATTAGGCTAACTTTCTATTGCTTTAAAACGCCGCGTCGCTGATCAGACCGTTAAGATCTTGTTTTATTTTTAACATTTGGCGCATGAGTTTGGTTTAGTGAACTAGTAGCCTAGGCCCCATTTTGTGTTTTATGGTGTGTGAAAATGATATTTATTCATTTCAAATCAAAATCCAACAGTTTTTTTTTGGTCCGTGTGTATCAAGTACACTAGGGCAGTAATAAGGTTACACAAAGCATCACAAGTAGGCTATCACAAATTAACAAGGCAATAATCAAAGAGAAAACTTAATTAGTTAACTTATGTCATATAATAAATGCATTGGACCATTGGGCCTATACTGGTATTGCCACACAGGAATAGACAAGGAACGAGTATCTAGACCCAGTGGTTATAAAGTTGAGTGATACCAGTGTGAGCAGTTAGCCCTAGACTTGGAGTGCGAGATTAAAGAAAAACTCTATAATAATAATTAAAAAAATATAAAATTTCAATATGATTACCACGAGATTTAATTTTGTGTCGGATAATGTATGTTAGGCTACTCTTATGAAGTTGCTCTGCTGGTGTTTAAATAAAGAGCTTTAGAGGAATTACCAGATGCTTGCATTATGTTTTCCAGCTTTCAGAGCATAATTGGTGGCATGATATACGGCATATATACATAGTGATGTAGCTTTTCCGGAAAAGTATTTTGACGGAAAGTTTCCGGAAACTTTCCGAAGAACCGGAAAACACATTAAAATCAGAAAATATCAGAATTTCACTCTCAGAAATTTTTCTTATAGTTTAAACTCCTTTTATTTACAGTACTTCTGTCGATGCAAACAATGTTGAACTTAAAAAATTTAATATGAGCAAAAAACACTGTTCATTAGCATTTCAGACTAGAGTACCCTATTGAAAACTAGTTGCTTGCATGCAGTGGCGTAGGCAGAAGCAAAATGTAACCCGGGCAGTATTTGTGCATATATATTGTATGTATATATATACATGTATATATGTATGTATGTGTCCATGTATGTATGTGTGTATGTATGTATGTGTGTATGTATGTATGTATGTATGCATATATGTATGTATGCATTGTATGTATGTATGTATTCATTCATTCATTCGGACATTTATATAGCGCTTCTTCAAGAAAAAACTACTCAGAGGCGCTCCTGACTCCAGCGTAAAGGTATGTATGTATGTATGCATGCATGTATGTATGTATGTATGTATGTATGTATGTATGTATGTATGTATGTATGTGTTAAGGCACCTTATAGATCGCATTTTATGATTTCGCAAAGTCCTTTTCATATAGTACATTAGTCTGTAGGCTATGTATTATTATGCTAAATATAATTAACATCTTTACTATTACATCAGGTGGTAAATGAATGCCCAGTGAATAGGAAAAAGAGTTACTAATGACTGGCTCAAGCACGTAGGGCGTATACGTTATTAATTAATACCAGTTATTTATAATTAATGGATAAGATAGACCTACGAATATTCCTTAATTAACCAATTGCTCACCCCATTTTGGTCTCTACAGACATGATAGACCAAAAAATACGTCATCCATAGAACCGATCAAAAGTCAAACATTTTTAATCACACACCTATAGCGGCCTATATACACCGTGAGGCATAAAAAAGGAAGCCCCTGGAAAAACCGTTATTATTTTAACAATATCCAAATAATGTCAATGAAATTCAGGAAAGTTATAGCCAAATAGCAGGCAATATAAAATAATTTAAAATTTTTACTCAAACTGTCCGCCTTTAGCTTCTACGCATGCGCGAAGTCGCTTGCGCCATTCACGCACCGCGAAGTCAATAATTCGCTCTTCAAGGTCGTTCTAGGCTTGCATGATTCGCTTACGAAGATCTTCAACATCACGGACCTTTGCTTTGTTCACAATTTCCTGCTTCTCCTAGCAATACTCAAAATGACCGTCTGTATGTAGCAGTTGGAACTCGAAAGAGAGATATTGCAACCGACCGCTTTTTACGCACACGTCCGACGTTTGGCAAATCCCTGATGGTGTCAGTCGGTGTTTCCTCTCTGAGGCGCACGTCAATTCACTTTGTTGAACCGGGGGTAAAAATCAACGACCAATGCTATAGAGATGTTTTACTTATGGAATGCATTCTACCTGAAATTCGAGAACTTTCTGAATTTTACATTTTCCAGCAAGATGGTGCTCCAGCGCACAGAGCTCGAGAAACGGTTGCACTTCTGACGAATGAAACTCCTGACTCCATAATTCCTACTGTATGGCCCCCTAACAGCTCAGCTCTTAATTCCGTCGATTATGAAATATGGGGAATCGGGGATGCATGCAGGAAATGGTATACAAAGGTCCGTGATGTTGAAGATCTTCGTAAGTGAATCATGCAAGCATGGAACGATCTTGAAGAGCGAATTATTGACTTGGCGGTGCGTGAATGGCGCAAGCGACTTCGCGCTTGCGTAGAAGCTAAAGGCGGGCAGTTTGAGTAAAAATTGCAAATTATTTTACATTGCCTGCTATTTTGCTATGACTTTCCTGAATTTCATTGACATTGTTTGGATATTGTTGAAATAATAACGATTTTTCCAGGGGCTTCCTTTTTTATGCCTCACGGTGTATAATCCTAACGACAATAATAAGCATATTCTTTATGATGACCATCTATTTATGGAGCACTTTAAAATGTGGGCCTATGCATATTTATTATTCGGCTGTCTGGCCTAGGCTTACTTGCATCTGTCGTAGTTACCCAAGCATGATGATGATTTGTCAGGACTTCAGAAGGTGATAATTTCCATCTGGCATAGTCGGGGCTCTAGCGCGGACCCCGTCACCCCGGTATAAGCGCTAATACCGGGGTCCTAGGCTCTAGCCAGTGGCGTAGCCAGGAATTTTTCATGGGGGGGGGTTATGGCCGGAAACCCTGTTTTTTGCAATTTTTTCTTACTTAAATGGAAAAATAACCTTAAAAAACCTTTTTCCGGACCCAATGGGGGGGGTTTAACCCCCGAAACCCCCCTTGCCTACGCCACTGGCTCTAGCCATGGACTCCTATATTATTTTCCAGACCTCCTTGCTCTAGCCAAGGAAGAGACCGCTGATGCCGTCGGTTGAACAGTTCAAACATTCCTCAGAGGCCCTAAGGGACGACAGACTTTGAAATGTATCTAGCCTGGACTGATAACCCGTTCGTCAAGGTCAGCGACCTCTGACCTTCTCTTCCTGCTGCATGAACTGGAGAGCATGATTGTGTGAATGCCCTACGAATAGGCCTTATGGGGCAAGACTATACTTTTGTAACCGTATACAGTTTGACATCCATTAATAATGTCAGGTTCACGAAGGGCAGATGGTGGAGGACAGACGGCATAGAGTATGTATAAAGTACAGAGATGTATTACTTGTATATATGACGTGCCAGTTATAGCCCATGCAGGGTGTCTTTTGACGGTGCAAGATTAGTCCATATGCAACTGTGACGTCGTTATCCCAAGTTCTCAACACACAAATTTTAATAGCATCAAAAACCATCCAAATAAAAGTAAAATTTATCAATTTCTCGATTCCGCTCAGCCCGGGCAGAGCTGATCGCCATCCCGGGCATTGCCCGTAATTGCCCGGGCGTGGCTACGCCACTGCTTGCATGTCTGCAGTCATCTCTGTTGCAGGAAATGTGTAAAAAACTGATATAAGTATGAAATAAATTATAATACAGCATCAATTTCTGTTTCTGTCTTATATTTTCATCACTCACAAATATGAAGGTGACTGAATGTTAAAAAATATTTCCTCTAAATATACAGCAAAGTTTAATTGCATTTAATTCCTAAATGTACCGGTATTTTTGGGCTGTGTGAACAATTATCACTAACACTAGCAGTGCCATTTATTCAATAAACTATTACTTATAACCACCTGAGACTGCTTATAGTGATGGATGTATTTAGTAACATTACATTGAAAGAAAATTCAGACTCCTTAGTGTTGAGTATGTATTTAATAATATTTTATTGGTGGACAAATACGTCGGAAAGTTTCCGGAAAAATATGAAACTTTCCGGACAATTTTTCCACCTCACAACACTAACTTCTGATAGTGATTGATGTATTTAGTATTTTATTTATTTATTTAAGAAACCTACTCAGAGGCGCTCTCTGCGCTAACTAGCCGAAATGATGTTAAGTGTCATAACATCAAGAAAATTCCATCAATTAGCAAAATACAAAATATATATAGGCATTTACATGTAGCCTATATATATCTAAACCTATAAAATGCAAGTTGTAATGCGTGCTTGATAAAAAATCTCCTCATCCACGCGACCGATTTTTTCAAATAATTACAAAACAACAGTACTTCTAACCTCCCCATGACAACACTATCGGGATTCGCGATCCAAAAATATTACCTTTTGCCGAGCTTGAAAATTTAATTTTTATATCCGAATCCTAACACTGTTAAGACGCCATTTGCTGTTGAAAGCAAGCATCTTCAGCAAACATTGAAACCATCGATGATACAATGGTGATTGAAACCAGTACATTAATGACGTCATGGTCGATTTTAAAATTATTATAGCGCGTTATTCCGTTAATTAATATATGTGCTGGGTTGAACCCATAGAGGTGTATTATAATGAATATATCACTAGAGAGAGTATCAAGTCTTTATACTGAAGTCGACGTCTAAAGTCGTGCCGACCAATCACATCATATCTCTGACCTGCTCCCGCAAAAGGAGGCGGAAGTCGCTAATGATAAAACATGAGAAATTCGCTAAAACACCAATTATATGAAAAATTTCCAATTTTCGCTTTTTGGCATATATTTGTAAATAAGACATTATACTACACGAAAAATAGGTTGACTTAATAATATTTCACCCATTTCATAATAAATTTGATAAGTTTGTGGGACCAATAAAAATTATCGGTGAATGTAAACTCATCTTTACGACACGTTTCAGGAATATATTTATGGTCTTAATAGGCTAGTTCGTCTCATGTTTAATACGTCATTGGAAAGTCTATGGTTTCAACTTGCTAAAAATAGTCTCGTTTGGGCGGTTTTCTATAGTGATATTCATAAATTTTTTATCTAAAACTCTGCGATAATATTATGTAGGTCATTAAATGCCAGACGATAGCAATGAGGTCACGCGCCAGAATCTGGCCTCGCTATAGGCTGCATTCTAGGTCGGGCAACCCACTCGAGTTGTTTACACGCGGTAATGGGTCGTGCGTTCGATCGCTAGTTTCAACATCTTTTAAAGAATTTTTTATTATAACGAATCACATGGATAAAACTGAGAAGGAGCGAAGAATTGCACGTTTTTTAAACGATGCTGCAGCGTGCGGACTTAGAAATGAAAACCTAACACAATTGATAGACGATTATTTCAACACCGTCGACCAATCCGAAAGTGAAAGTGAAGAATTCGACTCTGACTACGATGAATATCCTAAGCTACCTACTTCTACAACGGGTTCATCATCCGAAACCAAATCATCTAATGTTCTTGGAAACGAAGCTCGGATTGACGATAGCGGGAGCGAGGCAGAGGCCAACTCTGAAGAAGAGGAGAGCTGCGATGGTGACGATGCTGTTGACGATACCAGTGAAATTGAAAACATTGTTATAAGAATAGCCTCAGAAAAGCTCAATGTAGATTTGGTTGATGCCCCAGATATTTTACGTAGGTGCAGTTGTTCATGTCAATTATTTGATGGAAAAAGATGCATCGAGCAATTTACAAAGGAAGAGATCGAAAACATTCAGTTGAGTGTCATGGAGATGACGTCTTCTGAGAAAGATTTACTTCTTCTGGGAATTATTTGCTCGTCAATCAACAATTCTTCAAGCACAATGAAAAGCAAAAAGAAATCCGGACAACAGAATGTTCGCGAGCATTCCAGAATAAGATGGTTCTATTACCAACATTTTCGCATCTGCAGAGACACATTTCTTTACATCATGGTGATGTCTAAAAAGAAACTTACAGCTGTGAAGAAATGGTACATGTACTTGCAGAATGGCCTTTTGCCAAGAAAGAAGCTTTCAGGTAATTTAAACAGAAACATTCTTACAGAAAAAAGGACTATCTAAATCATCTCTTCTCTAACCCAGATATTGGTCCAATTCTTCTAATCATCCTCAGTACCTTCAATGTCATTCATGTTACAGTTAATGTGGTGATAAATAGATGATTGTGACAATTACGAACAACTGTTACAGTGAATTATACATTATGCATATGCTCAATGATGTGATTCTATTCCACTCTGTTTTATTCTATTGGAATGGCTCAGTGAAGTTTATCTATGTCATTGGTACATTTTAATCTTAACTTTTCTAGATTAATTGAATTAAAAATGGTAAGTATTGTTTCAGGGAATGCAGTACAGTTTTTAATCTAAATTTATCACATGCTATTCATCCTTGCATTTATCTTTTAGGAGGCAGGCAAAATACAGCATTGACTCTGGACGAAATCCGAGCAGTGACAAAATTTGTGTTGGCTTTTGCTGAACAGAACGCACTTCTTCTTCCTGGGCGAATTCCTGGCTACAAAAGATTTGACATACAAATTCTTCCGAGCTCCGAAACGAAAACATCGATTTGGAGACGGTACAGAAATTCTGCTGAAATTGGTTCACGCATTGTCGGCTGTTCCACTTTCAGAAAATTGTGGAACCAGTTGCTGCCATTTGTTGTCATTGGGAAACCAAGAACCGATGTTTGCTGGGAATGTCAGAAAAATAATAGCAGGATTAGTAGGTAACAAATCAAAATATCACTTTTGTTTATCCTTAGATATAAAAGGTCTTGAAGTTGAGCTCAAAGGTCCAATTTCAAGTCTATGACCTGGTCTCGAGTTCATCAAGACTGAAACCAAAGGAACAAAAAAATATCGGTTAATTTTTTCTTGTTTAGAAGTGCAAACCTGGAAGAGGAGGAAAAATCAGCAGTGCTGAAAAAGCAAGAGGAGCATTTGATGAGAGCAACTCAAGAGCGGTCTGTCTACAGATGTCACTGTGATGCGGCCAAAAATACCGTTCAAACTTTTGCTATTGAAGGGCTTGGGGAAAATGCTCCAAACTCCCGACCAATTGAATTCCATTACAGTTTCGATTTTGCACAGCAAATCCACTATCCATCCGATCCAATTCAGCCAGGCCCTATATTTTTCAGGACACCATGAAAATGCGGAATTTTTGGAATAATGGCCGAAGGTTGGCCGAAACAAGTCAATTACTTGATTGATGAAGCTGTCTCATGTGGGAAAGGAGCAAATACTGTCATAAGTCTGATCCATCACTTTTTCGGACGCTACGGATTGGGTGAGAGGATCGTGGTCCTAAATGCAGATAATTGTTCCGGTGAGAACAAGAATTCAGCTATGTTGTGGTATTTATGCTGGCGGGTCTTTTCTGGTCTCCATACCTCCATTACCATCTCCTTTTTGTTGACTGGACATACCAAGTTTGCACCAGACTGGTGCTTTGGTCTCTTCAAACAAACTTTTCGACGAACCAAAGTCTCAAGTTTGAATGAAAATAAAAGTCAACTGCGTGGAATCGTCAACAGCAACTGCAGTGAACTTGGCACAACTAGTTGGATCAGAAAATGGGCAGGTCTTTGTTCCGATGTATGACTGGACATCATTCCTTTCCAAATTTTTTGCGAAGTTGCAGGGAATAAAGAAATTCCATCACTTTTCGGTTGATGCTGCAGCACCTGGAACAGTGACCTGCAAAGAATATGCTGACAGTCATCCAGTTGTTAAGAATCTGGGTAGACTGGTCCCAACAGGAATGCCTCAGGTCATCACTCCAGTTGGCATGGATCAGAAGAGAAAGCAATACCTTTATGACCAAATAAGAGAATTTTGTACTGATTCTACAATGGATTTAGTTTGCCCTCGTCCAGAAGAGAATGCAGCTGAACGGCTGAACCAGGATGTCTTTGTCGAGGAAGCTGCACATAAGAAAGCAGAATCTCAGAGAGCTCTAATTGGTAACCAAGGACCTGGTCATAAAAGAGTTCGTGGTCATAAGGACGTTATTGGACACAATTTAGCTACAAGCATTGAGAACGCAACATCTTTACATTTCTCAGATGAAGTGCCTGAGCAAATTGCCAAGAAAAGTCATAGAAGTGGCAGCGGACAACGTCGAGGCAATGGACGAGGTTGTGGCCAATGTCACGGAAAAGTCACTGAGGAGTAGAATCTTTGAGAAAAGATGCATGTGTGATTTTGCATTTATGCAATGTCAAGTTACAATAAAATTTAATTTCAAATGCAATAGTTTTACTTTTAGCAATAATCTTTTTTTGTTGATTTATGAGATAATTTTAAAATTTCCATGTTTGACAGTTATTGTCGTACTTTCGAACACATCAAATGATTTTAAGAATGTCATCAACCAGATGTTCAGAAATGTTTAAAATAGATTTCATGTGATGGTTATTACCAATTAAAGTCATAAAACTTGTCAGTAAACACGCATTGCTGAGGAATTTAGTTTGTAATAAGACAATAAGCTTCACATGCGTTTTTCTCGAAATTGTACTTTCGACTGGCAAAATATTAAAAAATTCATATCTCTGGAACCAGTAAAGATAAAATAATAATTTTTTCGGCATTTTGAACAGACATGATTGTTTGTCATATTTAGCCAAAAATATGCAAAACTCAATTTTGTCACTTCCGCCTCCTTTTGCTGGAGCAGGTCAGCAGTAATATCATGTTTTCATCTTTCATCCAACTTCCAGTTTACGGAAATAAAATATCTCTGAAGCGCTATAAGGCTTGGGATTCGGGTATATGCGTGCCGACCGATCATAGGCGATTTCTCATACCGACCAATCACAGTCTTACAACATCGATCAGGAAAATAACTAAAATAATATCAACATTTTTATAATGATTCGAACATGTCGATGTTTTCTTGTGAAATATTGCAGTTTTCTTGCAATATTCACAAGTTAACATTGACATGTCCGAATTATACAA
Source organism: Lumbricus terrestris (assembly GCA_949752735.1). Classification (NCBI taxonomy): domain Eukaryota; kingdom Metazoa; phylum Annelida; class Clitellata; order Crassiclitellata; family Lumbricidae; genus Lumbricus; species Lumbricus terrestris. The sequence goes on from OX457046.1 coordinate 6,235,541, forward strand.
ATGTTGATATTATTTTAGTTGTTTTTCTAGATCGAAGCTGTAAGACTGTGATTGGTCGGTACGAGAAATCGCATATGATTGATCGTTTTGAATTGATCGACGTTAATTAATGACTTCACATCTGACTGCAGGGCAGATACGGCATACTCTCTCTAGCGTTATGTTATACATGTTGAACCCAAAACCTAAATTTCACGGGCAACGCCGGGCACCAAAAGTGGTTGGACTGGGCTGTGGCCGATGGAAGAAGGCGAGGTGAGAAGGGCGGCGTGGGAGCGGGGTCAGGCGTTGCGAGGGATGAAAACAAATTTCCCGGGCGTGGGAGCGGCGTGACTGGGAAGTGGGAACTAAAAACCGAAATTTCCCGGGCAACGCCGGGTAATTCAGCTAGTATATCTATATAAATAAAAATGCAAAACGTTTGTTCCTAATGGGATTTCTACGAAACTTCACGACCGATTCTTTTGAAATTTTTCGCAAAAACGCTCCGTTCGAATAGCATCGTGTTTGTAAAAGAATTTCCTGGAAAGAAACAAATCTTTTACACCAAAAACACAACTTTCTTCTCGAGTTGACACGTTTATACATTATAACTTGAACGCATACTCCGCCATTTTGGCCCGTGTATTTATAACGTACAGGGATGCCACTCTGAATTTTGAATAAGGTCAGGGATGCCACTCTGAGTTTTGAATGAGGTCAGGGATGCCACTCTGAATTTTGAAAAAGGTCAGATCCGGTCGAAAAAAAGGCTAGAAAAGATTGACAATTTTCACGTGTTCATATGCTTTTCTCGAAAAAACACAACATTGCATTCGATTTCAGCGAATTCAATTTATTTGCATTTGAATGCGGCCGTGTGGGAGGAAGGGAGCGGGAGGGAGCGGGAGGAAGGGGGAGGGGAGGGAGCGGACGGGATGGAGAGAGGAAAGGGATGGAGGAAAAGGGACGGAGGGGAGGGAGGGGAAGAAACGGGAAGGAGGGGAGGAGGGAGGGATGGAGGAGGGAAGAGGAGAGGGAGGGGGAATGGAGGTAGGGAGGGACAGAGGAACGGAGGGAGGGAGGCAGGGTAAGGGAGGGAGGCAGGGGAAGGGAAGTAGGGAGGGAGGGTTGGACGGTCTTTTCAGCCACAGCAACGCGTGGCCGTGTACAGCTAGTATATATATATATATATATATAATGTTTAATATAAATCACGTTGACAATCTGCAACACATTTTCAACATGTTCGATCAAACAGAGCTCCACACCTTAGGGACAATCACACTTGCCAAAGAAGCGACTTCGGTATTATTGTGTAATTTGTGTTGAAGCCCATTTCGGCCATTCCGGCCACTCCGGCCACTCGTTTTCGTAGTATGTTTTACAAGCAGCTCAATCATGTACTCGTTGGCCTTTTTTCGTCATCAGGCAGATTCATCTCAAGATCAGCCAGAAATAGATGGCCAATTTTCTATTAGAGTTCGTTGTACTTATTGAGTCTCTGTGTTTGGCTTTGTGTCTGTCTCTGGCTCTGTTTCCGTCTGTCTGTCTATGTCAATGTATCTGTTTCTGTCCTGTTTGTCTGTCTATCTGTGTGCCTGTCTGTCTCTGTCTCTGTCTCCCTGTCTCTGTCCCTGCATCTGTTTCTGCAAATAACTGCCAGCTTTAGAGTTAAGCGTAGGCCTATAATACCGGTACGAGCATGGCTACTGTTGTAACCAAGCCTGTACATGAGGGCTGGTGCATACAGCGTGTAGTGCACCTAAGGAATATTTTGACACAGTGTACATGTAGGAATGATTAGTTCCGTAGACGAGGCTATACGCCGACATCTCAGGCAACTGCTGCGCGCATAAGCTTACCAATTATATGCCTCAAATTTTGCCAGTGCAGCCCGCTTATACCCGAATCCCAAGCCGTAGGCCTATAGCACTTCAGAGATAATTTATTTCCGTAAACTGGAAGTTGGATGAACGATGAAAACATGATATTACTGCTGACGTATTGCAGTATCATTAGCTGCTGTATGAGCATATTAATTAACAAAAGTAGAAATTGGACTAGCAAGGAAATCATGATTTTATGCTAAATTGTTATCGTAAAACTAGAGGCTGGATGAGCCATCAAAATATTTTTGGTTGAAGTAGAAGTTGGATGAATAGCGGAACTGTGATACAGTAAAATTAGAAGTTGGATGAGCGATGAAAAAATGACTAAAACATGTTTTAAATAATTTTACGATGCTATACGGCTTGGGATTCGGGTAAATGCGTGCAGCCATGGGTGAATGCGGCATAACAATTATTTTGCTTTCATTAAATTTTGATTAGAAAGCCTGAATGTCTTTGGATTCCGTTGGTCATGAACCAGAATCCGTATCGAGATACTACATCAAATATTACTCTCTGCTTATGAATTGTCTTCTCTCTCTCTCTCTCTCTCTCTCTCTCTCTCTCTCTCTCTCTCTCTCTCTCTCTCTCTCTCTCTCTCTCTCTCTGTGTGTCTGTGTGTGTCTCTGTCTCTGTCTCTATCTCTGTCTCTGTCTCTGTCTCTGTCTATCTGTCTCTCTGTCTCTGTCTCTGTCTCTGTCTGTCTGTCTGTCTGTCTGTCTGTCTGTCTGTCTCTCTCTCTCTCTCTCTCTCTCTCTCTCTCTCTCTCTCTCTCTCTCTCTCTCTCTCTCTCTCTCTCTGTGTGTCTGTGTGTGTCTCTGTCTCTGTCTCTATCTCTGTCTCTGTCTCTGTCTCTGTCTATCTGTCTCTCTGTCTCTGTCTCTGTCTCTGTCTGTCTGTCTGTCTGTCTGTCTGTCTGTCTGTCTGTCTCTCTCTCTCTCTCTCTCTCTCTCTCTCTCTCTCTCTCTCTCTCTCTCTCTCTCTCTCTCTCTCTCTCTCTCTCTCTCTCTCTCTCTCTCTCTATCTCTCTATGTCTCTCTCTCTCATATAATTCATACACTTGTCTTCTTTTTTTGTCCATATTGCTCAAAAACAAACTACACTCTCCAGTCTCCGCCATCTTGATATAAATTCCCGTTTGCGGTTGCCCAGGTTTAGCGGGATCACTCCCTTTCTGGGTGACCCTTTCTCAGGGATCTTTTACCTGATCGATGATATTATTTGATTCTCAATTTCACTGCATACTGTTATTTTTGCCATTTTGCTGATCTGAACTGTTTTGATCTGAATAAACAAGTTTGAATTGAATTGAATTGACAAAGAACCGGAAAGGTTGAGAGGAGTGGAGTGGCTGTGGACACCGAATGTGGCAGAGTTCAGAGTAGGCTTAGGCCTACATGACCTCTGGCTGAAAGCCGTGACACAGTCATCGGTGTCGATTCCAGCGAAGCTCAACCAGACGATGCGAAGACGTTAACGGGAACATCGTTTATAATGTTACTCCACATAAATATTGCGTACTGTTTCTAAGAAGAATATCAATATCGCTCTGGTCAATTCAATCTAGGTGAGTGGCATGCGACTGGATCGTGCACGTCTTATACGGTCATTAGGCCAATACACAAAATATGGTAGGTTTCCAGCGAGAATCTTGTATCAGAGGTCCTGCGCTGGCTCCCTATCAATCAGCACATAGAGTACCGGTATATTGAGAGTAGATGCACTGGTATGTGGTGTGTCTTCGGTTACGTCGCGCTTTGAGTTCCGAGGAATAATATGCATTATACAGAGTTGTACATTGTACAATACCAGGTACTTATTATAATAATATTGTCACAGAGATGCTTTATGTATTCTATAGTGGGACCTGCCACCTGTAATGGCCTCCCACTGACCCTTACGATTCATGCCTAGGTTGATCTCACCTGCCTTTTATGAGTCACTGAAATCTTGATTTGGTAAATGTCCATTTTTTTCAAAATCGAGTTTAGACTTGATTTTTAGGACAAAATTATTTATCGTTCTTCACTGTTAACCGTTCGGGGATACGACAAGTCGTTTTAAAGATATTCAACGAAAACTACTTGTCGTATGTCCAATTTCAGTGTTGCTTTTGTCGTATCTCCAGAGAAAGCTCGTTGCTGATTGGACGATAAGGAGGTGCGACATCATAACACTGCACTTCTTTGTATCATAGTGTCGTATGTCCAGGGAATAAAAACGTTCTTTTATTTAAAAAGGGTATTAAGCTTGCGAAAATTGAAACGAACAAAGTCGCAAATGATTGTGTATTGCTTTCTTTTATTATTTGAATTTTTTCAAATTTTTTTCTCGTCAGGATTACTTGCAATTGATTTAAATCTGTATGAAACAACATTTTCCAAAATTTCACAAAACCGTTCTAAATTTCAGTTTAATTTTAATGCAACATCCTTTAATTAATTTCGATGCTTTAATATGACGTCTTTGCCAGAAGTTCTATTGCACTGAATATTTTTTTTGGCGTCCAAAATTGCGAAACTTCTACCTCGTTTTTCTCGGAATTCACAAAAGTGGACATAGGCGAAGATAATTGTCAGGTCACGAATTGTGAATGGACTGCAAGAACCTCTGACCAGTCTCCCTAAGCGTCGCTGAATAAATTCTCGATGTGAATGAATGACTGGATGAATGTGAATGAGTGCATGAATGCATATTATCTTTGGTTGCAGAGCTGCACGACAAACGTGTTTGTTTTGAAAACGTGGTAATAAAATAAACCTGCACTGGATGCTTGACTTTATCATCCGCATAAAACACATCTACCACGAAAAACAACTTCAATGTTTCAAATTTACCATTAATCAAAAGATAAGTGCGTTTCTGTACAAATGGATGTTGCATGCATTATAATAGGCTACGTGGCTGCAACGTCGCAAGAAAACTCTCGACTATTGAACACGGGAACTCGACTGCATTTAACAAAGGCTTCAACAAAGGCTTCAACAAAGGCTTCAACAAAGGCTTCAACAAAGGCTTCAACAAAGGCTTCAACAATGGTTTCGGCAGGAACATGGATGATGACGATTGCGTTGCTTCTCAGCTCCACAATCTTAGTGAAGGGAAATGAGAACAATGAAACAGTGGTACACAACTCTTATCCTCCCAACCCACTTTGTCGAGGTATCTACTTCATGAAACTATTCTAAACTAATATTATTATATTTTCAGCTTATTTGATTAGATTATTTTTAATTATAAAAACCATTAAGTATATTCTTATTAATTTATCGCATGTCACTTTTTGGTGAGTAGGCTATACATGTAGAAACACAATAGGCTATGCAATAGATGTTTTGTATTGTAGGCCCTATTTCGCGGTGAGTTAAAAAAACATTGAACATCACACCGTAACACTTTAATAGCTTGTCTGGCTATGGGCGCCTGCACATAGAGGCAAGAAGGAACACTTGTCCATCCCTCTGCAAAAAACTGACAACCCTTTTAACCACTGCTTTTGGGTTTTTAACTAATTTCTTCGCGCTAAAGACCTAATGACGATAAACATAAATAAGTGAAACCGAGAAATTTACATTTAGAAACTTCTGTGAAAAACACACATCCCCAGGCCTAAGTTTTGCATTTTCGAGCTTCTACTTTAAAACCGCGTGACTATTGTGTTTTGCCCCCTCTTGAAAATGTCTGCGGGCGCTCATGACCGTCCTGAAATCAATTGCGGCTAAGCCAACCTGGATTCGGAGAACAGCACCCCACCCACTCCGATCGAAGTGCATTTTGGGATATCAACAACCCCCCGTTAATCTCCAAATCCAACGTCTACTTTGAAAGCCTAGAATTTCACGGATCAGGTGCGAAAGAGCGAATAGAACGATCTTCTGCGAGTTTTCTAATCAGTTTTCTACTCCACACAAGCGAAACCATGTAATACCATTCGGGTCCACCTTTGCAGAATCCGCCCGACCGTCCCGCAGTTAATTGTGTTGCGAAAACAGCCCCACCCCCAATCCAGCCGAATTATATTTTGGGGAATCAAAAACCCCAGTTCATGAATAAATATTGTCTAATACACATCTCCACTTTCGAAGATCAATGGAGATCGGTCACCAAACGACTTCACCATTCGCAAATATCTTTGCCTGTAGTGCATGCATATATTTCACAGATACGTACGTCTCTGCTCGTGAATCAGATAGTGTCAGTCCAAGGCCGGAAGAAATGAGGAGGGCGAGGATATCGCTAACCACACAACAAAACAATCAATGGGCGGAGTCTGGAAACATAGATGTAGTTGAACAATCAATCAATCAAACAATCAATGAAACTATAAATCAAACAATCAATCAAACAATCAATCAAACAAACAATCAATCAATCGCTCACACGAATTTATATGGACAATTATTGTCTTGCTTCTTGATTCTTGCAGACTTGCTTCTAAATGATGAGGGATGCTGCTTATGCTGTTATCGTGTCTACAGAAACTCACCAGGTGAGTTAGAACAACCATTAGATGTAATTGTTCCAGATTCAACTTTGTCTGTCTCTGGACAATTTTGTACTACATGAGGGATCATGTATACCTCGAAAAAAGTAATAGGTGTGGTAGTAGTAGTAGTAGTAGCAGCAGCAGCAGCAGCAGCAGCAGCAGTAGTAGTAGTAGTAGTAGTAGTAGTAGTAGTGGTAGTAGTAGTAGTAGTAGTAGTAGTAGTAGTAGTAGTAGCAGCAGCAGCAGCAGCAGCAGTAGTAGTAGTAGTAGTAGTAGTAGTGTAGCGTTTGTGGAAACGCTACAAGATCTTACTTATTCTTTTAAATTGCGTCTAACTCTATAACTAATTCATGGGTGAATCAGACTGAGTTTCCAGACAATACGCCAGACAGACACGTGACCCTTTAGCTGACGTGGCCAAAGCGCGGGGACTGCTGATTGGTTGTAAGCGGCGCGTGACCCGAAACGGCGGCAGGAAACCGACTGTGATTGGTCGATGGGCCAGACAACAGCAGAGGACGACTGGACGTGGACCGAGTGAGAGCTGTGTGGTGACACGAGGCAGAATGTCGGGTAGAATTTTGGCTAAAAGTCTGATTTTGGTATTGTAATTTCTTGTGAAACTCGTCTAATTAGTAACTAAAGGAAGATAATATCTAATGTAGATAATATTGCGATCGACCGTTGCCTCCGGTGAAAGGAAATCTTCGTGAAAGAGTGAATTGACGATAAATTCATGGAAGTACACATTGTCAGAGTAACACGTGTTGAACCCGTAATAGATTGGTGGTTGATCATCGCTGTAAAACGCTAATGTAGATAATATTGCATTTAATGTAGACAGCGAAGGTAAATCTGATTTGTGTTACGAAGCCTGAATGTATTGAAGTGTTTAATAGAAATTGCGAAACATTGAAGAGGCTATTGTAGTTATAGTTAATCAGTATGAAATACTGATGTTAATTGATTGCATTCCTTGTAATTAGTTAGTAGCGCTATACTACTACATGTAATTAGTTAAGAGAACGGAAGCATAGAGTATATTTAATTTGGATGCAGAAGTAGAGCTGTTGGGTGTCGAATAGTGCGAACAGTGTTGTAACAATTCACAAATGCTGTTGCCTATAGGCTAATTAGAGATACATTGCAATCACAATGTAGTGAACTGACAGGTACCGCAGAGAGAACTGTGTCTGTGTGGACTACTTTGATTTCCATGTTTAATTAGATTTTAGTTAAAGAAATAATAAATTGTGTGTGCAAATAATCGAAATAGAAAGTGATGCAATGAGTGAACTTGAACTAGGCTGTAATAGGGAAAGCCCCATGTCATGTGCCACCTCGCCCGGTAGGGAGGCCCAAGAAGAACCGTATGGCTCAGAAGGAGGGGGGTCGGTTAATAGAACTGAGACATTTATGGAGAGCCAGACCAATAAGTCGAAACACCTACCACTGGATCCCATGGAGTTCGCCTTCCCCTCACCCAAAGCTGCTAAGGGTAGAACGAACCCAGACGAGCACCGGGAGAAGGGTGCTGTCGCTCGTCGACCAACAGCCGCAGAGATATGTCCTTTAGGCCCTGGTAACCGTGAAAGTATGGAACCTGTACGTTCCTCCCTGCCATCCACACCTGAGGTTCCTGTGCGTGCGTTCCCGTTGCCCCAGTAGTACGCCGCAGCGCTAGAGGGAAGCACCGAAAGTAAGACAGTAAGTGAAGCACCACTTGCAGAAGCTCCTGGCCCTCTAGCGGCTAGGGCGGGCGTTACAGTAGTAGTAGTAGTAATAGTGGTGGTAGTAGTGGTAGTAGCAGTAGGAGTAATAGTAGTAGTAACATTGATAATATCAAGTGATGGTGATGAAGATGGTGATGAAGATGAAAATGAAGATACAGTCGAAGAAGATGTTGAAGATGATGATTACGATTACGATGCTGCTGCTTCTGATGCTGCCTCTGATGATGAACTATGATGATGATGATGATGATGATGATGATGATGATGATGATGATGATGATGATGATGATGATGATGATGATGATGATGATGAGGTTTAAGTTGACGATGAAGATACAGAAGAAGATGATGACGATGATTATAATGATGATGATGATGATGACGACGACGACGACGACGACGACGACGATGATGATGATGATGATGAGACAAAGATTACGGAGATGATGATAATATAAATCACATTGAAAAATGTCTGTGACATTCTCTTGTCAGGCTCCGATTTCTACCTGTCGTGCTATAATAGCTGCGTGATCAAAGCACTCGATTACATTGTATCAGGCACGTATGGATTTCACCCGCACCACGTGTTGTAATGATTACACGCACCGTGTGCAAGGTGTGCTTCAATTGGTGACATTGAAGCAATTCGCCGACTCCAATAATATGATCCGCTTGATAACTTCTAGCAAAGGCGGTTCATAGAAACGTTTTGCAAATTCGAAAAGTATATTTTATGTATGCCAATTTCGATATGAACTTCTGAAATTATTTCTGCTAAATTGCAATTAAATTTGAAAAATTCTGAATGGGACTGCTGCTAATATTTTTAATCAGTCATCTTTTCCAATCGAATAATTGCTATTATTTCTGACAATGTTTTCCTCTTACTCTCTCAGTCACCTTAATCTATGACACGTTTGAAGTCCGTTCAAAAGGCTCGAACCTGTAATCACACGAGTTAAAATGAGCCAACCACCATACATTGTTTCCTGTAAATATACCACCGGCCATATGATATTGCACCTCGTCCAACATAAAAAATAGTGGGTCGCGGTGGTGCAGTGGGTATGTTAGCTGCCTTGCAGTCGCAGGTTCGAATCCACTTCAAGTCGTCGCGTAGGAACCATGGGCAAGCCTCTGACTCGCAATTGTTCAGCGCTTCGGCGTGAAACTCCGATGCAGTGTCCGCGCTGTAACTGGGAGCGCCTCTGAGTGGAGAGAGTGAAGGGACGCTAGAACAAGCCCACATGCATATGCATACCAAAACAAGTGTATGAGAAAAAAGTTTGTTATGTGTTCTTTGGAGGAAATTTAAGGCAATGTTAAACCCTCTGGCATGGGAGATCACTTCCCGCTAGCTTCCAAAAGACCAACTCAACTTTCCATTCGGCAGATGTCATTGGTAAAGGAGCAGTATGAAGTGTTATGGACGCCTTCCATGGCTGACGATAGTTAAATTCGACTCCTGTTCTAACTCGTGAGCAACCATAATACTATGAATATTGCAATCATACTGCGCTGAGTCGGTTTGAAATTGAAAACAAAGAATATTGACAACGGACGGACGGACGCACGGGGAGAGACGGAGGACGAAGGGACAAAGGAGAAGAAAAGAAGAGGTGAGTGAGGAAGGGAAGGAAGGGAGCGGGAGGAAGAGGGAGGGGACGGAGGAAGGGGAGGGGAAGGGAGGGAAGGAGAGGGTAGGGGAGGGGAGGGGATGGAGGTTCATCATAATATGATGAACAAATTCTGGTAATTGGTGCTAATTACTGCAATAATTTGTTTATCAATCAATCAAATGTTTTATTTGCAACCGAAGTATAACAGGTTTACACATCTTGAACATTGGTTACAAAAAGGGGGCCCTAAAGGGATAAAATAATCCCGCTGTCTAGGGACACCAACTAATATAATGAATTGACGATGTGAGGTGGCCATGACAAAATCGTGCAAAAAAATCAACACTGTGATTAACACAAACTGACAAAACAGAATCAGGCAACTTATGGGGACGGAGGAAGAACACCTTCTGATATTAGTTTGACCATTTTAGAAGTCGGATAATTTGTTTGCTTACATTTACATCGGGTTTGCAATTTGCACCCCAAAAACATACGTCATGTTTTTTGGGTGCAAATTGCACCCCCCGATGAACCTGTGCTTGCAAAAATTGATGTCAACTCTTTTTTCCGTTTTATGCATGACTAGAGGGGGAAATGGTACACTTACAATGTCATAGAAGGTAACTGCTGAAATGTTTATAATAACACGTGAGTAGCCATCGAAACGGCCTTGGGGTGCAGATTGCACCCCAAGGAGCCATTGAGGGTTAAAGCTAGGCAGAGTACGACCTGGAACAAAGAGTGGTGGGGTTGACAAATCCCTTCACCGTGTGGGCGAGGCAGTGTCCGAGAACCTCAAATTTCACTATTTTCACACCTTGGCATCTATTCACCTGAAAACCCTGCATACAGCTGGATAGAGGGCATCGGCGATCACCACACACCCACCCAGCACCCACCCGGTGGTGATAGTTGCAGTCTAACGTCACTGTGTGGTAAAAAAGACCATTAGCGACGCCCTCCTCCTTTATCCAGGCTTGGGACTGGCACTGGTAGAGTGCAACCAGTGGCGGAGTTACACCCATCCGGCCGCGCAGAGCGTGGGGTTGTCGACGCATATAGGCTGAATAATTATCATCCGATTCGCAAACCAATGGAGGCTTGCAATCAAAAGAATCGTAGACGCAGCATGAGATTATAATGAGGAGAACATGTTCGTTTTACTGAAAAGATGCTTGCTGTGTGCGGCGATCTCGATTCGTTTGTTATTAAAATCAACGTTTTTAGGATCAGAGCGTGATGCCTCGCCTCTTAAGAAACCTGTAGACAACGTCTGAATCACCGTCTGTAAAATTTCCAGTGTAGGCCTATGTAGGACCTACTCATCGCACAGATGCAGGCTATAGAAGTATTATGTGCGTGGATATAATATTAAGATAATAATGAACATAAGCTTACACGAAATCTAAATCCTGCTGCTCTATTCGAATAATAGATTTTTGTTAGAGAGACTAAGGACTGGCCAGTATGTGTGTATACAGTGTGAGGAAAACGAGGGAGAGGAAGAGGGAGATGGAGTAGGAGAGGGACAGGGACAGGGACATGCGCAGGGAGAGGGACAGGGAGAGAAAGAGGGAGAGGGAGAGGGAGACGGAGACGGAGACGGAGAGGGTAAGGGAGAGGGAGAGGGAGAGGGAGAGGGAGAGGGAGAGGGAGAGGGAGAGGGAGAGGGAGAGGGAGAGGGAGAGGGAGAGGGAGAGTGTGGAAAGGGAAATGGAGAGGGAGAGGGAGAGGGAGAGGGAGAGGAAGAGGGAGAGGGAGAGGGAGGGTGGGTGGGGAAAGGGAAATGGGGAGGGAGAGTGAGAGTGAGAGGAAGAGTGGTAGGGAGAGGGAGAGGGAGAGGGAGAGGAAGAGGGAGAGGGAGAGGGAGGGTGGGTGGGGAAAGGGAAATGGGGAGGGAGAGTGAGAGTGAGAGGAAGAGTGGTAGGGAGAGGGAGAGGGAGAGGGAGAGGGAGAGGGAGAGGGAGAGGGAGACGGAGAGGGAGAGGGAGACGGAGACGGAGACGGAGACGGAGAGGGAGAGGGAGAGGGAGAGGGAGAGGGAGAAGGAATGTCCTGTCTTAGCAGCTATTGTATGTTTGTATTTTAGGCCTACAATAATTTATAGTTTTGCCAAATAAGTACCTCTATGTAAGGGCTATTGCTGGACAAACGAGGAGAGTTGACTGGTGTAGCGTAATACAAATACTACATGCCATAATAGATGCAGCACGCTACTAAACAGGCTGGGCGTAGTAAGTAAAAGTAGGCGTGTGAGTAAGTAGAAATGTAAGTACATGACCTTTCACTGATGCAAACCAAATGCTCGAATTCCGGTCCGTAAGGTGCTAGAAATCCAATTTGACGATGGCAAGCCTAAGCTGATCACCTAGAGTTTATTCGTAGCCTATGCTGCAAAGAATAATAATTATTGAAGTAGCCCAGAAGCAGGGCGGTATAATGTAAAAAACCAATGGCTGCACAAATCTATCTTTGGATGAATTGTTTAAAAATCAATCGGCGTAGTCAAGAAAAGATTGAGTGTCCAGTGATGGTTAGGCCTACACAGCCAAGGGTATTATGATCCCATGCAGCTAGTCCAACGACAACTCGTCCACCGAAATAGAAGCCCGATTAATGAGAAAGCACTTGAGAAATGGAAGGTGGATGAATGCTCTTCATTTGTGTAATAGAAGCCGGATTTATGAAAAGACTTTCATTGTTTTCTAGCCTAATTGGATGCTGGATTGATGATTTTCATTCATGAACTTCAACATGCATCCAAAAATGCACCTTGATCCAGCTTCCATTTCTTAAACGTTTTTTCATCAATCCAGCTCGCATTTCACCTGTAAAAGAACCTTCATCCAGCTTCTATTTCCCAAGCGTTCTGCTCATAAGTCCATATTCTGTTTCACCTGTAAACGAACCCTCATCCAGCTTCCATTTCTCGAATGTTTTCACATTAATCCAGCTTCTATTTCAGCTGCAAAAACCATCGATTAGAAAATTCCCAAGGGACATTTTGTCGTTAACCATTAGTCAATGAATCAATATTTCGTGGACGAGTTGTCGTTGGACCAGTTGTCTGGGGACCAGTTGTCGTTGGACCAGTTGTCGTGACACCCTAAAGCATGTCTCTTTTAATGAAAAACAAAGTCGTTGGATGCAGTAATGTTTTGTTTGGTTGGTATTAAAGTCAGATTTTATGATAGGAGCATGATGCTTTGACTCAAAAGACACCAATCGCATGTGCAACATCTGGAACTGCGTCGCTCAAAACTTCGCTATATAATACCGCTTGCCTTCTGTGCTCGAATATTCGTGAAGAACAGAAAGAAATCTCTACGACTGAACAACTGAAGCATTGTTTCACTGGAACGGTAATACTGGTTTTAAATTACTGCATCGATGTAGAGGTTTTTAATCCTGGAGTGGAATTCTGTCAGTGTTATTTTTGCCTGATGATATTATTTCTTCATTTGTGTGTCCGCTCAGAGCGAAGATGAATAGTAAAAGGCCTACAGTAACTGTGTAGCAAAGGCATAGGTACCGTGACCAAATTCTTCGCGCTCAAAAAATTATTGCACTGTTATGAGTTTGTGATTATTTGAAATGCAATCGAGACCTGTAAGACTTAGATGAACATAGATCACATGTTTATTGGAGTCATGCACTTTTCGTCGCTTTGCAGTGTCTTGAAGAGGTTTTTGGAATAATGCAAAATTGCATAGGCCTATGCTTTGCTAGGTGATAAAACCTGATTTTTCAATGTCTTGATATTTCAGATGAAGACAATCCTGGTGATCGTGTTCTGCCTTCTGGTGATTGTCAATGGCAAGGATAATGAGCAATGTAAACAATAAAGCGACATTTCTTTGTCAATGTTTCTCAGTTGATGACTGGTGGAAGGCAGTTGGACCTACTGTGTTTGAACCATTAGGCCTATCTAATCCTTCGCGCTAAAAAAATATTGTTGTACAATCATGGGCGGAGTTTGGTTTCCGCTGTTGGGGGCTAAAGAATCTGAGCTTTGAACGGGGCGGAGACTTAGTCCAGATCAAGCGGCGCCAAAATATTTTTCTCGGCCCAAAAAAGTTTGACTTTTTGTTGGTCATCCGATTCGATTGAAGTTTTGTTCGTAGGAAGAGCCATTTTCTCCGAATTTTTCCCGAGTCTATGCCTTCTTGGGGAGGGGCTAAGCTCGGGAAAAGATACCATTTCCATGGTAAGAAACTGAATCTGGGCCTTCTTAGGGATTAGCCCCTTAGCCCCTGATAAACTCCGCCCATGTGTTAAATTTTCGTTTTTGCATCTGTGTTCACAATGTTAACAGAGGTTTCAATTATGTTTATTGGCGATTATAGGGCAAATGATGATGCTAGAAATTGTATAAAGTTCAGTATTCAAAAAGTCGAGAATAATGTACACAATAAGAGTTAGAGTGAAGGCTTCATTCCAAGATTACTTGTAAAGAGCAGCCTTCTTATTTCTTCTCTTCAATCAGTTCCCTGACTATACGAAGCCCTTCTGAAGTTTACCTACAGTGTCATGTCTCTAACATTTTCGCTCGCCATCGTCAATGTCGTGTTTTTTGCTTTTCAAATCTTCCTTGATATCGTCGATCCATTTTTTCTCTCTATATCCCTCTACCCCTTTCTCCTTCAACGTGCCCATGTCCGCGAGTGGTAGCCTAGCCATCTGTCGTTCATCCTTTCGACAAGTCTTCTCTTTTATATCCTTCCACTACTGTTGCATCCGCTCCAAGATCTTTTCTTGTTGTAGTGTTTTTCTGATCTTGTCTCTCCTGCTTATGCCCTTGATCCTCCTCAGCCAACTCATCTCTGTCAAAAGCAGTTTTCTTTCATCATCTTTCTTCAAGCACCAGCATTCTGATACAATAGCACTGGTTCCACCAATGTATGTTATAGCTTCATATACTCCTCCTAAGTATACGAGTTTCATAACTTGTTCAACTGTCTCATCCCGTATATTTATTTTTAGCTCTTCGTGTTGTTTTCCGATGGTCATGGTCTTCAGATCCCAAGACTGGTCCAATTGTCGGCCATCTTTTCCCCGCCAAAATTGGACCACTTGCCGTGGTTCGATTTCTTGTAACTTTTAGTATGTTCAACACCAGACCCAATATACCAGAAAATCATCATAAAACGCCTTCTTACAATTTTGGGGATCATTTCGTAGATTGGCCCGACTATACAACCATTTGAAGCAATTATAGGCCATCGTTGTGGCCGCCATCTTGTTTTACCATGCAACCGCTAAAAATCAAGTTTGCTAACCACGATTTTCGTTCTCAGAAGGGTCAGATTACTCTAAAAAAGCATTTTTCAAATTATTACAGGATTTGCTCCTAACAGTATCATTTCCAGATTCCATGCCTGGTCCAATTGGCGGCCATCTTTTTTCCCGCCAAAATTAGACCACTTGCCGTGGTCCGATTTCTTGTAGCTTTTAGTAGGCCTATGTTCATCACCAGACCTAAGACAACGGAAAATCGTCATAAAACGCTTTCTTGCAATTTTGTTGGGGTTCACCGAAGTTATTTCATAGATTGACCCAACTAATAAGGGAATTGAACGCGTGGGTTACCTTAAGTTTTTCAATACATGTAGTATTCTGAATGACTCTCAACCGTTTGTGGTTTCCATGATAACCTATTGATGAATATTATTGATTCTGCTTTTTGACGTCATTGTAGCAAGCGATTTGTCCTCACTTAGGGATACGATTAGTGTATGCCTGCAGCAGAGAATGGCCTGTACAACGGCATGCTCAGAGCAAAGTTCTCACTTCCTAGACCGTCTAAAATGTCCGAGCAGCTGTAAGTGTAACTCACAAATTGCCGTTACATTTATGATTCCTATGGTTATATAATCCGTAGACAGATGATGTCAAGCACAATGACAATTATCACGTCGATTATGATTATGACGATGATGACGATGACGATGATGATGATGATGATGATGATGATGATGACAATGACGATGGCGATGTTGACGATGACGTTGATGACGATGATAATTACGACGATAACGGCGATGACGATGATGATGATAACTATGATGCTGATGATGATTATGATGATGGTGATGATGACGATGACGATGATGATGATGATGACGATGGCGATGATGTTGGAAATGATTATGACGATGATGACGATGACGATAACTATGATGACGATGATGACGATGATGATGACGACGATGAGGACGATGACGATGACGACGAGGACGATCATGATGTCGATGACGATGATGACGATGACAATTATGAGGTTGATGACGATGACGACGATGACGATGACGGCGATGACGACGACGACGATGATGATGATGATGACGATGATGTTGATGACGATGACAATGACGATGACGACCACAATGACGATGATTTTGATGATGATTACGTCATTACGAAGATCATGGTCAAAATCCAATCGGCATTTTTACCATTAAAAGATCGAACTAGACGTTAAATTTAAAAACTATAACCATATTATTTTGACAGCAATTATTCTTACGGCGGATAGTGATGACGATGGAAACGAATCTGATCTCACGTGCGACTATTTTGATGCTGGTTTGTTCAGTGTATCTGTTGTTTTAATTAGGTTTTGAACCGACTGGACTTTTGGATTGCCTTACCCGCAACGGCTAAACTAGGTGCGTCAATGTTGCTTAATCACATATCGACATACAATAACTGCATTTGAATGAGTAATAGGTATGTATTACCACTCGTGGAGGTATTCGCGTGCTGGTGTAAAGGTTTCAAATTACCACCTCCTAAACATTACCCCCCGGCAAGCTGTAATTTGCATCAATCATCGTATTTATTGCACTAAAATTATCAGAAAAATCGTGCCGCATCTTGTTTTTTTCTGAAGATTTTCATCCGTCATCCCACTTCGTGGTTTGTTATCAATATTTTCATCTGCAACTAAAATACTAATCGCCGCTGAAATTACAATGGAGAAATGGCTTCGAGGCTATTTTTTTCGAACAAAAAATTGAAAACATTTCACGAGGTGGGATGAGGGATGAAAATCTTCACACTAAAACAATAAGCGGGATAATTTTTCTGATTTCTTTAGTGCAATAAATGCGATGATTGAGGCAAATCTAGATTTCGGGGGTAATCTGAGACCGGTTTCAAATTACCGGGGGGGGGGGGTAATGTTTAGGAGGAGGTAATTTGAGACCTTTACACCGGTAAGTCTTCATGTGGATGTATAATGATGCCTGAACAAATAATTTGACCGTACAATGGCGGACATGTGTAAACATAATTATAATGTATGACTTGTATTTGTTCATGAACGTATACATGTATTGTATGTATGTATGTATGTATGTATGTATGTATGTATGTATGTATGTATGCATATATGTATTTATGTATGTATGTATTGTATGTTTGTATGTTTGTATGCATAGATTGAGTATTCGCATATTACGAATATTAAGATTTTCAAATATTCATGAATATTAACGAATATTAAAACTGCCAACGAATATTATATTCGTAAAATATTACGTTATTTCATGGAATTCTTTATTCTTAATTCTTATTTTGTTGTTCATGACAAATTAAAATGTTTAACTTTTACTGAATAATTTGTTGCTTACAAAATTGAGCTTGCTTACGCATAAGCCTATATCAGTAAGTGACAATAACTTTAATAGATTTATTGTTAAAAACTTCAAGGACTTTGCTGGGTCTGGCCAATGTGGCCATGCGCCGCATGCGGCATTCATATCACATTCGATACTTAATGCTAGTTGCTTTGACTTCTGATTTCCTATTGAAAAGAGGGAGAGTCACCGATGTCAGTTGGTAAGTAGTAGCAATAGTGCTAGAAATAAAACTTAACTGCCTATAATAGTAACTGCAGATTGATAAAGAAATTTTATATAAGTGTAGCAGGATGAGTAGATATAAGTGCCAACACCGGAAATAATACTGCCAGATTTACAAACAAAACTTAACACGTTCTCAGTATGTTAAACGCATTGCATATTTTAATTCAGCCTTGCCCTGGATGCGAGTGAATGTCGTAGAGACATACAGAAACTTAAACTGCTTAATACCGAGTGACATTGCGGTTTCGATCGTTCACCTTAATTCGTTAACGAATATTCACGAATATTAATACCCTGAAGTCACGAATACTCAATCTATGTATGCATGTATGTATGTATGTATGTATGTATGTATGTATGTATGTATGTATGTACGTATGTATGTGCGTATGTACGTATGTACGCATGCACGCATGCACGCATGCATGCATGCATGGATGTATGGGTGGATGGATGGATGGATGGGTCTATCTATCTATCAATCTATCTATCTATCTATCTATCTGTCTGTCTGTCTGTCTGTCTGTCTGTCTGTCTGTCTGTCTGTCTGTCTATCAATCTATTTATGACGTACCTTTGTATTTGTGCTTGGTTTGTTCATTATTTACGATCAAAGTTTCCCAATATTAAGAGAATTGAACCAACAATATTATGATTCCAACATATCATGCAATAAATTTGAGCGGATGGAAAGATATGAATCTGTCAACTTCGTCAGCCTAAATCTAAGTTTTCAGCAATTCTGTTATGGGTTTTCGTTGCGGTTTCGACGCATTGTCGTTCCCATCTGGTCTTCAGTTATCCTGGAGTAAAAATCAACAGAATCTGTTATCGCAACGTTCTGCTCTCAATCTTCTGCCTGTTATCAGAAATCTTTTATCCCAGGAAGGCTATTTTCTTTTCAACAGAACAGTAACAGCCCCAAAGCCAGTGAAACTATCAGAATGCTAACAAGACAATAGAGAGACGTCATACTTCATATCTCCCTATTATTACGGCCTTCGAACAGTCCAGATTTAAATGCTGCCGCCTGTAATATCTCCTTTATTTACATAATCAACCAATACTAGTTAGAGTTTCTTCACAATATTATTAAAGACTGTTTTAATATTTGAAGTACATTGTTACAAAATTACAAAAGAAGATTGCTCGCAAACTTGAATTTCGGCAGATGAAGTTGAAAGTTTCATATATTTCCATCCGTTTAAATTTATAGCATGATATTTTTAAATCATATCCTTTGGTTCAATTCTCTAAATTTCAGGAAATTTTAATCTGATTAATTATCAGGCATTAGGGATAGGCCAACATGAAAAACAGTTTGGCCCACTTTTTATTGAACCACGGTGTACAAATAACACAATTCAAAAAGAGTACCTAGGCCTACTGTTATTATTGATCGCTAATGCATAGATAATTAGGCCCATAAAGTCCGGCCACAGCAGATTTCTTAGACTGTGTGAACAACTTTCAAAGTGTGGTACCACCAATAGCGATGGATTTCTTGGAACATGTGAACAGCTTTCCAGTAATGTTCGTGCATATTTGCTGTCAAACAGGCATGAGGAATGTTTGGTATTTTTATGATTTACATGTAAATTAAACAGCAATCGACCAACATTGAGTCAGGCCTTGAACTGCGATTCATCACTATCGTGAAATCTCGCACATAAAATGATCATGCTGCGACTCTTATAAGAAATGGAATCAATACTTTTTCTTCCATTTATAAACGCCGCGTGATTCGCCATTTTCGATGGTTTTAAACCATCTCCGTGTCTGTCATCTCTTCATCTGGCGACCGACTTAACGCCTCTTACATGTTATAGAATCGCGATTCCACGTCGCCATGCACGCGCTAAAATAGACGCATTAGAAAGAACCCAAGAAAACTTCATGTTATTATATTTTTAGCTTACATTCCGCGAACAGTGTCTCGCTCTCCATTGATTATTGTTTCTAGTTTTTCCTCGGTCTATGTCTGAATTCATAACGAGCGTTGTCTCTGTCGTTGACTCACATTCTCAGAACGGATGAAGGTGCATGGAAACATTTTATCGTGTGCTAGGAAACTGGTCCTGAAGTCATAGATGCAATAAACAGAAAAATCATTACGGTTGGCTAAACACAGCGATATGATTTTATGACGACTCAGTGTATCAATGTGCTATGATCTTCATTCCCAAAGGCGCAGTCTAGTTATTATTAGAGTGCAGCCACGAGCGATAAGCAATTCGGGGAAAAAGCAGAGAGATTGCTTTTGACGATGATGATGATGATGACGATGATGAGGATATATATAACAATAATAATAATAGCAGTAATAGCCTAATAATAGTAAATAATAATAATAATAATAATAATAGTAATAATAATAAAAATAATAATGATAATAATAATAATAATAATAATAATAATAATAATAATAATAATAATAATAATAATAATAATAATAATAATAAGGGGCAGCGGCGTGTCTAGCGGAGGAAAGAAAAATGCAGAAATACCACGCATTTCTAGATACGCACGTTTTTATCCCCCTTGCCCTGGAAACACTGGGCCCCATCAACAGCGCAGGCCTCAATTTTATCTCGGACATGGGTCGCCACCTCACACTAGCTACTGGCGAACCGCGAGAGACCAGCTATTTACTTCAAAGGCTCTCAATCACAATTCAGCGCTTCAACTCCATAGCATTTAGTGGTTCCTTTAGAAGACCCACGCCCGAAATGGATGAGGTTTAGCCGTTCCAGGCACATTGCTTTTAACTTTTTATAAGTCCCTGGGGGAACAAAGTACCTCAGGGCAATTTAATTCTTTAAAAAAAAATAATAATAATAATACTAATAATAAAGCCGCCACAAGGAAGCTTACCAAATATTCGGACCTCCAAAGGACATACCTTTTCGTCCCGTTAGCCGTGGAAACAATGGGCCCCATCAACAACGAGGGTCTCACCTTTGTGTCAGAGATCGGTCGACGGCTGTCGACGATTTCTGGAGATTTGCGCGAAATAGGATATCTTTTCCAGAGTATTTCAGTTACGATCCAACGTTTCAACGCAGTTGCCTACCAGGGCACCTTATCTGGATTGCCCGGGGCAATGGTCCGGCCGCCCTAAGAAAACTATAACTGACATGTGAAAACTACATCGAAAAAAAACAATAATAATATAATAATAATAATAATAATAATAATAATAATAATAATAATAATAATAATAATAATAATAATAATAATAATAATAATTTAAAAAAATATCAGCGAAAAGTGCATTGATAAAGAAAGATCTTTTTTGGAAAATTTTATTGAAAGTCAATAGGCAACGACCATTACGACGATGATATTAAAAGCAGTAAATTAAAAAAATAGAATTGATGCACAACATATAAGATTTG
Organism: Lumbricus terrestris; assembly: GCA_949752735.1. Taxonomy (NCBI): domain Eukaryota; kingdom Metazoa; phylum Annelida; class Clitellata; order Crassiclitellata; family Lumbricidae; genus Lumbricus; species Lumbricus terrestris. Next base: position 6,256,522 of record OX457046.1, read on the forward strand.
CCATAAATTAATTTTATTCATTTTGCTAAAATGTTCCTGTTGATTTGTTTCAGGTCTAAAAGATCGTTGGCAACGCGAGACAAACGTGTTAATCACATTTCAAATATTTACTTTCGGACAGAATCTGAAGTCATTTACTTGACTAAACATAAATTAATTTAATGTAATAGGCCCAGAGGCGGCGCCAGGATTTCAGTTTTGGCGGGCTGAAGCCCGCGGAGAAAATTTGAATTACACATCCGCCGAAATTTCTGAAGACATTTTTTTAGTCATCGACCGAAAATTGCGGAATTTCGATCTAAAAAACATCTGATGGCCCTTTTTTAGGGGGCTTAGCTTCTTGCAGGGGGCTTAGTCCCCTAGCCCCCAGGCGCCGCCACTGAATAGGCCTATATTTTTTGAATAAGATCTTCGAAACTGAAATAATAAAAGAAGTATTCAAAATATTTTGCTCGTGGCTTCTTCTTCTTCTCTTCTTTTTCTCTCCTCCATCAGGCGCATGCCGATGATGAGGCCCGTATTCGACTCCTCCAATTCTTTCTTTCTCTGATGGTATCCATGGCTCTTCTTATGTCCATATTTATTTCTTCCAGATCATGACGTACGTTGTCCATCCATGTCTTCGCTTGTCGTCCCCGGTGTAAAGGTTTCAAATTACTCCCCGGTTTCAGATTACCCCCGGACGCTAGATTTGCATCAATTATCGCATTTATTGCACTAAAAAATCAGAAAAATGAGCCCGCTTCCTGTTTTGGTCTAAAGATTTTCATCCGTAATCCCACTTTGTGTTTTGTTACCATATTTTGATCGGGAAAAATAATAGCCTCGAAGCCATTTCTCCATGTAACTCCAGCGGCGATTAGTATTTTAGTTACAAATGAAAATATTGATAACAAACCACAAAGTGGGATGACGGATGACAGCGTAATCACTAGAGTTCCCCGTAAAGCGCAATCTTATGTCAACTGCATATTTCGTGATGTGAGCTCAAACTTCTTGGCTTAGTTTATTTGCTTGTTAAGTTGTTAACGTCTTTATCTATGAATCGGAACTTCACATCGCTCTTTTTATGCACTATAAAAGCACTGTGTTTCCTAGTAAACTAATTATTCTGCAAGAGCGTCGGTTAAGGTGTGAAGATCTGGCGGGAAAGACAATGGGAGGCCGAGCGGCGATTGAGAAAGAGGGGCAGATAGACACACAGAGAGAGAGAGAGAAACATACATACAGACAGACTGACAGACAGACAGACAGACAGAAACCAGAACAATCAACATTGAGCCGATCTCATTTTATTTTACGGCAAATCTCTTAGCTCTCATCTTAACTCTTAATTTTTTTGCGCTCTCACTGTTTATCAGAGTAAACGTTGTTCATAGTCTTGTATCTCCAGGATCTTGTATCTCCAGGATCTTGTATCTCCAGGATCTTGTCTCTCCAAGATCTTGCTCATGAGGTTCTGAATACACATTTTTGTCTACAATTGACACTTTGAAGATTTTCATTTTTTAGAAATTTGAATTTCATTGCTTTAATATCGATATTATTGATCTGACAGATTTGCCAACGTGATTGTCATCTTGCTACGTGACTTCACAGCGACGTGAACCTACGCTGGTACCCTGTTTTTAAAAAATAGTAATAATAATGATCAACTATCAATATCAAGGCTATTTGATAACAATTGTATGATATGAGACTTAATAAAATCGTGTTTTTGCTACTTCTTTTTGTTGCGTTACATTTTTGAATCGTCAAAAAACTGTGGGTGTCCTCACTAAAAGTGATATAACTTTTGTTCTGTTTGAAATATTTGGATGAAATGTGGCCATTATGTGTAAATATAAATTGTCTACAGGCCTATAAAATTTCATTTCGAAATTCCTACTTCTGGCCAGGATATTGGCAAAAAACGTATGAGGTATTTTTTGGCCCACCCTGTACACACACGCATACATTTCACTGGTAGGTTATTTGCCTAGATATTTACGTCCAATTTTATTTTCTTTAAATTGTATAGCGGCTCAAGTGTAGCAGGAAATACATCGGTAAACGAAGATTAAATGAAGGCTTGATACATGTAGGTTTTATTATAGCCTACATACATACACCGTGATTCAAAAAAAGTAAGCCAAATTATTTTTCATATTTCTCCAATGCCTGATAACATATCACGCTAAAAATTTTCTAAATATTTAGAGAATTGGACCAAGAATACGATTCAAAGATTTCATGAGATAAAGTTGAACTGATAAAAAGATATGTATCTTTCAACTTCATAATTATGCCGAAATTTCAGTTTACAAGCAATTTTCTGTTAGATTCAATAAAATGTAAGTCAAACTTTTCAGTATCTTTATGGCCTGATGATTAATCATAGTAAAATTTTCCCAATATTAAGAGAATTGAACCAAGAATAGGATTCCAAAATATCAAGTCGTAAGTTTGAACGAATAGAAAGATATGAATATTTCAACTTCATCTCCCGAAACTTCAGTTTTCAGCAAGTCTGTTATGGTGTTCTTTACGGTTTCGACGTTTGATAGTTCCCAATTTTGGTCTTCAGTGACCCTGGAGAAAAAATAAGGCCTAATGGATCCTATTATCGCGACGTTCTGCTGTCACAACATCTTCTACCTGTAATCAGAAATCTAGCCCGAAGAAGGCTGGGTTTTTTTTCCAAAGGACAGTGCCTCAGCCCACAGAGCAAATGAAACCATTGAAATGCTAGCAAGTGAGACGCTAGACTTAATTTTCCCCACATTATGGCTCCGAACAGCCCGGATTTGAATCCTGTCGACCATAAAGTGTGGAGCCTGATGCAAAACCGATTAGACAACAATCCATGGTATAAACGATCTGAAGTACCGCTTGATGGAAGTGTGAGATGACCTGGACCAGAGGACAATCGACGATGCTGTTGCCCAATGGCGCCAGCGCCTCCAGGCTTGCGTGAAAGTAGCAGGAGGAGGAGGACATTTTGGGCATCTCATTAAATAATCAAACCAAACTGTTGGAATCATATTGTTATTCAATTCTCTACATACATGTATCTGGACAATTTTAGCATGGTTAATCATCAGGCATTAGAGATATAAGAAAAACAGTTTGACTTACATTTTATTGAATCTAACAGAAAATTGCTTGTAAACTGAAATTTCGGCATAGCCTACGAAGTTGAAAGATTCATAGGGCCTATATTTTTATCCGTTCAACTTTATCTCATGAAATTTTGGAATCATATTCTTGGTCCAGTTCTCTAATTATTTGAAAAATATTGGCTTAATATGTTATCAGGCATTGGAGATATTTGAAAAACATTTTGGCTTGCTTTTTTGAATCACAATGTACATGCATAGGCCTACATTTCACAGGTAGGCTGGTAAATACGTAGGCCTATTTACATACAGATTTATATTCTTTCAATTGCATAGCTGCTCCAGTGGATCAATAAATGCATCGCTACACAAAGATTAAATGTAGGTTTAATTGGCATTTTATTATGAGTTCGGCGTAAGGGCGGTTACAGAAATTTTCGAAGATGGGAGCAAATATTTTTGATTTTCGGTCTTGGACAGGGAAAAATTTTCGTCTTGGTCGTCGAAAACACTGATGACCTTTTTTTTAGTCATTTGCCTCCAATTTCCAAGAAAAAATTTAGGCCTAGCATACCATTTAAGATGTGACCCTTTTTTAGTCATCAGTCATCTGGTCAACATCTATGCAGTATGCAAGCTATTGATTTAATGCTTGTTGAAACCAAATGGGGGCCCACGTCCAATGCACTTTTGAAACGGGTGGACCATGGCCGGATTGCCCCCTGGATCCGCCCCTGCCACCACAACCACTGCCACCACCACAGCCAATGCTAAGGTAAACATTAATATCAATGATAAAATAATACTTCGTAAACTTAATTCCATGCTATTCTCAGTTTTGAATGATCGACCGTTTGAAATAAATACCTTTGAGGCTGGTGAACCGAATGATCCAATGGTAGTAGACAAAGTCCAGGTGGGATGAACACTAAATCACGAGAGTGATCGCCATAGTGAAAACAAGCAATCTTTCATTTAATTTGTAGTTTCCGTGTCGCGCTGTGTGCGTTGCAGCGCGTATGAATATTGAATAACTAATCATTATTTTTCTACGCAGAGTTGTCGTGAGAGTGTGGCAAATAAACAAACCGTAACCTCGACCTGGGTGACGATGCACCAAATTTTCTCGTTAGAATTTAGCTCAACCTTTGTTGACCAGTAAAGACTACGCCGGAGTTGTTATTGAGATAATAAATTATAATTAAGGGACCATTTTCGGTCGTTTAATTAATGAGACCTGGGAGTCAGAAGATGAAACATTGTGGCTCATTGAAAATGAGAACATGATTGTGTTAGAACAGTTTCAAACGTCTTGCATTAACAGAACTGGCAGCGATGACCACGGACACAATTCACTGCAATTGACAGCAATCATGGCGGAGACTTAGAGAGGACGGGGGATAGTCCCCTCAATGTATGTGGTGGGGGACCTCGATGCATGGGCGGAGACCTAGGGGGGGTACAGAAGGACGGTCCCCCCCCAATAAAAGTGTTGGGGACGGCCCATGCATTTGTCCCCCCCAATGTTTGAGCGTCAAGACTTTTTTGGGCAGCGAAAATAGAAATTTTCGTCGAGATTTTGGCCGGATGACTAAAAAAAAAAAAAGGTCATCAACTTTTTTGGCGGCGAAAATAAGTTTTTTTTCGAGATTTCGCCGGTCGTCAGAAATTTTTCGGAAATCTCGCGTCTTTCCGTCCCCACCCCCCCCCCCCCCAATTCTCGGCCCAGGTCTCCACCTATGCCTCCATGCATTTGCCCCTCCAATCGTTAGGTGTTAGGACTTGCATATAGGCTACACTTCACGAAAACACTGGTGACGTCATACGGTAAGGTTAGACGAAATGACTAAAAAGGGATAAAAATGGTAGGCCTATGTCTTGAGGAAATTTCGACCAAATGACAAATGACTAAAAAAGGTCATCAACTTTTACTCAGCAAATGGTATTTTTTCTGGATATTTTGGCCGAATGGCTAAAAAAAGTTGTCATAAATTTTGGTCGGCAAAAATATGGAAAATTTCGTCGGCGACTCAGCCATTCATCCGCCCAAAATCTCGCGTCCTTCTTTCGGCCACTCGTTCGTCCCCTGAAGTTGTAAACCAAGTCTCCGCCCATGACAGCAATGGTAATTTCCAACCAAGTTCACTTCTGACTGGCTCTGCCTCGCATCCGAGACATAGTAGGCTAATAAATTCAGATAACTTGTTAGTATTGCTAATAATATTATCTTCTGAGCCAGGGCTGTTTTAAAGGAATTTTTGGAACTGCACAACTCCTTCTTTTACTTTCCCATCTTCCATGGTAAATTACTTCCAATCGGACCCTTTTTGCTTGTTTTAAATTTTAACCGCACAGAAGTGCTGTTACAACAGCACAAATCCATTTAGAACTGCACATAAATTTTAGTGTAGGCCTACTGTAATAAACTGTAATAAACTGTTGACCAGTTAGTTTATTATTTTACTAGCTATAACTGAAATACCAATGTAATAAAGAAAGACGAACTGTCTAACTAGTGGTTCTGTTATTCAAGTGTCATGTCCGCCATGTCCGGTCATGCGCGTTGCTCACAGAGTTCGCATTCCCCGAGTCTGACCGCCAGTGACGTATGAGCTACATTATTATTGTGCTGATAGTGCCTAGCGCCATATCGCAAGTATATCACACCTCCCCCCACTGACGCAGTTAGTATTCATCTTCAAACCGTACACGGGGTTTAACAAGTCGTCCGCTTCGTGTATGGTACCCCTCCGTTCCCGGTTTCCAGGGTGACGATTCACCAGTCCTGTCAGCGCAGGAGGGCTCACAGAGTTCGCATTCCCCGAGTCTGACCGCCAGTGACGTATGAGCTACATTATTATTGTGTTGATAGTGCCTAGCGCCATATCGCAAGTATATCACACCTCCCCCCACTGACGCAGTTAGTATTCATCTTCAAACCGTACACGGGGTTTAACAAGTCGTCCGCTTCGTGTATGGTACCCCTCCGTTCCCGGTTTCCAGGGTGACGATTCACCAGTCCTGTCAGCGCAGGAGGGCTATAGCCATGATTCGGGAACCGGAGAGATGCATCTTCTCGAGCTGAGTTTGAGATGGCACTGCCTTGTGGTGTTGTGGTTGGTTGGTCCATGGGATCAGAGGGTTAGTGGGTGGTGTATGAGGGTCCTCGGTGAACGGCCGTGAGATGATAGGCGGATCCTCAGCTGTGCGGATGATGTCACGGCGATTCCTTCTAAGGATCGAGTCATCTTCAGTGGCTACCATAAAAGAACGAGGCGCTTGATGACGGGAGTCCACCACGCCCCGTGCCCATTTATTATTGTGGCGCACCCGCACCACATCACCTGGTTTCAGAGGTGACAAGGTCTTTGCTGATCTGTCGTAGTAGTGCTTTTGCCTGTTCTGTCTTGCCTGCAGCTGTGGCAGCTACGACGGTTGGTCGCAAGATTTCCGATGTGACAGGTAGCTTGGTTCGCAGCACTCGGCTCATCAGCAGTTGCAATCTGCAATCGGCGCATTCCGGTACTGCAAGAGAGCGATGTTCGGGTCAGTCCCACCCTCTTCCGCTTTTCGTAGGAGTTTCTTAACTGTCTGGATAGCACGCTCAGACTGCCCGTTTGATTGAGGATAGTGAGGACTTGAGGTGGTGACAGTAAAGTTCCACTCGTCTGCAAAACTCTTCATTGCACCGCTGGCGAACGGCATATTATCAGCCACCAACTCTTCCGGAATACCGTGACGGGCAAAGATTGATTTCAGTTTAACGATGACGACGGAGGCGGTCTTGCCATCGAGATGACACACCTCAGAAAATTTCGAGTAATAGTCCACAACTAAGAGTTAATCCTTTCCATACAACGTGAAGATGTCCGCACAAGGCAGTGCCATCTCAAACTCAGCTCGAGAAGATGCATCTCTCCGGTTCCCGAATCATGGCTATAGCCCTCCTGTGCTGACAGGTGAATCGTCACCCTGGAAACCGGGAACGGAGGGGTACCATACACGAAGCGGACGACTTGTTAAACCCCGTGTACGGTTTGAAGATGAATACTAACTGCGTCAGTGGGGGGAGGTGTGATATACTTGCGATATGGCGCTAGGCACTATCAACACAATAATAATGTAGCTCATACGTCACTGGCGGTCAGACTCGGGGAATGCGAACTCTGTGAGCAACGCGCATGACCGGACATGGCGGACATGACACTTGAATAACAGAACCACTAGTTAGACAGTTCGTCTTTCATATCGATGATGGTGAAAATGGTCTTCCCATGCAGACGAGCAGTGATGTCATCGCTAGTCGGTATTGCATAATGCTCTCGCTTTATGGCTCGATTGAGATCTCGTGGCTCAAGACAGAGACGAAGAGAACCGTCTTTCTTCTCAACCAGCAATAGGCTACTCACCCAGTCAGTTGGCTCATCGCGCTTGATGAGAACTCCAGCCTGCACCATGCTGTCAAGTTGGCGCTTGAGCTTTGGCTGTAGAGACAGTGGAACACGGCGTGGAGAATGGATCACTGGAGCCACGGACGGATCAACGGTGATGTGATACTCACCAGGAAGGCATCCCAGTCTGTCGAAAATATCCGCGTATTCTGCCAAGAGGGCGCTGGGTGGTTGAAGGTTGATCCCATCAACCAGCCTCAATATGTCCAGTTGTACACATGTGGGAAGGCCAAGCAAGGTGACGGCTCTGTGCTTCACGATGAGGAACTCAACTGAATGTTCCTGCCCTCTGAATTTCAAGCACATGGTGGCGACACCCATGGGTTTCATGATTGTGTTGTTGTAAGCTGTAAGCACGACTGATGTAGAGCGAAGGATGGGCGGGTTCTTGATCATGGAAAATACTGCCGCGGACATCACATTCGCCTCAGCACCGCTGTCAAGCTTGCATCTGATTAGTGTTCCCTGAACGTCGAACTCTCTGTACCAACATGTGTTTTTACTGGTGCTCAGGTTGCATGTAGAGATGAACAGAGGTTTCGGTTCTGTTGTTTCGACTGCTACGTTATGGACGGAAGAGGAGGAAGAGGGTGACTGCCTGTGAGATCTTGATTTACCTCTTGCCCCATGGGTTGACCGGCACTGCGCCGCGAAGTGATTTGGTTTTGAGCAGGCATTGCATTGTCGCCCAAAGGCGGGACAGGACTTCGGAGGGTGACTTCCGCCACAGTTGCCTCAGCTAGTGTTAGTATCGCCGCTGAATGAATGTCTGAATGCACCCTGGGGCTTCCGCTCTCTACCGCTGACATAACCGACGGACGCTGACTCACCCGAAATGTGTAGGATTTGGTCCCGTGTTGACTCTGAGGCCCTACAGATGTGAAGTGCCTTCCGCAACGTCAAATCCGTTTCACGCAAAAGCCGCTCCTGGGTTTGTCTGACAGGATGCCCAAGGACTATCCGATCTCGAATCATTGACTCCAACTGGTCGCCGAAATCGCAAGACGATGCTTTGATGCGCAGGGTGGTGGCAAAGGAGTCAACTGATTCGCCAGGCTGCTGTGTTAGCTGCCAGAACAGGAATCTCTCGTATACAGTGTTTTTTCGCGGGAGGCAGTACGCTCTAATTTTACCGACAACAGTCTCAAAGTTCTTTGCATCATCTGGGTTGTCGTACGTAAAGGTGTTGTACAGTTTTAACGCTTCATCGCCAGCAAAATTAAGCAACATTGCCAGACGAGTTTCGCCGGATTTGCCTTCCGACCCTGAGGCCAGCAGAAAAATCTCAAATTTTTGGAAGAATGTTTTCCATTCCAACTCGAGATTGGTAGAGTCGAGTTGCAGTGGCGAAGGACGGAGAAAAGCGGTCTCCATGCTGAACGATGTAACCCACGTGACTTTAGATGAACAAAACAAGACGCAATGTTGCACTCACCAAGTTCGTTAAGTTCACGACGCCATGTAATAAACTGTAATAAACTGTTGACCAGTTAGTTTATTATTTTACTAGCTATAACTGAAATACCAATGTAATAAAGAAAGACGAACTGTCTAACTAGTGGTTCTGTTATTCAAGTGTCATGTCCGCCATGTCCGGTCATGCGCGTTGCTCACAGAGTTCGCATTCCCCGAGTCTGACCGCCAGTGACGTATGAGCTACATTATTATTGTGTTGATAGTGCCTAGCGCCATATCGCAAGTATATCACACCTACAACAGCACGTTAGAGAAAGCCATGTTCTGAGCTGTAGGTTATTTTCCTAACTGCAGCTGTCGAAATTTGACCATTTTATTAGGGTATTACGATTCGTCAAATTGTACTGAAAGAGTAGCCCACGAGACAGGTTTTTCCTTGCTATTCAAAAATGACAAAAGTGTATGGTCCGCATAGCAGGTTCGAGTCTGTTACCTCAGCGATTGAGCAACAACAACAAAATACGTAATTTATCGCTGCATGCAATGAGACAACTAAACACGAAGATGTATCTTTTCAACCGTTTTAAAGGGTGGGCATCCTACTCGACCTGGGCATCTTGGAGCACTCTCCCCTAAAGCTCACTTCTTGGAATATTGACTACATCACTACCCAAAACTACCAATAATTTTAATATAATTTCCTATATTGAGCAATCTGGCGACTCTAGGACTCAGTGGGTCCCTGTTGTCTTGGGTGTTCCTCATGGTTCTGTCCTAGGCCCACTCCTATTCATCCTTTACACGGTTGCTATTACCTCTCTTTTCCCTAGTCACTCTGCAACTGGCCATCTTTTCGCTGATGATGTCCAAGCCTATGTCCATGGACCCCCTTCTGCTCAGCTCCTTCTTGCAAGTCGAATTGACGCTCTATCTCAAGATCTTCATCTGTGGATGTCGTCCAATCGTCTTTCTTTGAACTCTTCCAAAACCCAGTTGATTTGGTTTGGCACTCCTAAGCAGCTTCAAAAACTCGACTACACACTGCTCTCTCAAACTTTTCCTCACTTTAAGTATTGTTCTCATCCAGTGTTCGAGACCTAGGTGTCAGCCTTGATAGTTCTCTTACCTTCACTGAGCACATTGCCAATCTTACTCGCTCTTCCTACTTCCAGCTAAGGCGTCTCAGGGCTATTCGCAAATCTGTCTCATCATCGATCTTTACCTCAATTGCGCATGCTTTTGTATGTTCTCGGATCGACTATTGCAATTCTGTCCTTAGTGGCCTGCCTAACGTTCGCCTAGCTCCTCTGCAATCTGTACTCAATGCCGCTGCTAGGCTCATTGCCCGTCTTCCTCGATTCTCCCACATTTCTACATTCATGACTGAACAACTTCACTGGCTTCCACTCTCGGCCCGTATTCAATTTAAAGTCCTGATTTTGGTCCTTAAGTCTCAAATGGGTCTTGCTCCGAAGTATCTGTGCGATCAGATACATCGCCCTCTTTCTGCCACTTCACTGCGTCCTCTCAGGTCCTCTGATCGGCTTGACCTCTTTGTCCCCCGAGTGAGGACTGCCATGGCTCAATCCAGATCATTTGCCTGCATTGGTCCCTCCCTATGGAATGGGCTTCCCCCATCAGTTCGCTCTGCCATCCTCTCTGGTAGTGTATCCTCGTCTTTCTCTCGTCTAAAAACTTGCCTTTTTTTCGGAGTTAAACGCACTGGGAGCGCTTCTGAAAGGCTCTTGCTGCGAGAAGCGCTTTATAAATGGTCAGATAAGATAACATAAGATCGTCAAGTCCAGTCGAAGAAGTGATTCGACGACGGAAGAAATGAGTGGACTGCGAGATGTGATCTACGACGGAATCAAAATGAAACGCTGGAGATGTTGATCCGTCCCCACGCGAGCAAGGGTGGCAGAGGACAATCTCTGTGAAGTGTCGCAGGACTCCCAATGAACCACGGCATAGTTAGGCCTATCCTTAGGTGGTATTGAGTGAGCGTATCAAAATGCATACAAACCGCATAAGTGTCGAAGCTAGGCAGTCCATGTAGTATGTAGCCTAGACAGTGTGCATCATGACACACAGTCATGGTCTCGCAGGATTAATGCTTCATGATGTTGTGCGAATGGTCATTGTGGCCCGTTTGTTATTATGCGTCACCAGCATGGTAGAGTTTTCTACGACAGAAGAATCGCACTAGAATTATAGACCTATTAGTCTACAGGCCGTTATGGACCTCTGCGACGTCTAGTTCGACTTCGCTACTAACTGTCTTTCCAGAGATTAGCCAACATTGAAACAGTGTTGTGTAGAAAGGCAGATAATGGTCTCCTTTGCTTAGTTTGAGAATTGTGGGAAAATAACTGGGGGTTAAACTATGATGCACTTGGAATTTGTGTGTGAAAAATAGACTGTACCATATGGCTCTAAGATAGACTGCGGGTTGAAACCCCCAACCCCGGCAATTCTCACCCTGCCTTTACTGCTACCCTGACATGGGTCATATTCCAAACTGCTATAAGGACACTCCCTTAGTCCCAAGGCAGCATGGCAGAACTGTCCCACGGTCGGACAACTTAATGAGGAAAACGTTTCTAACAAGAATGTTTTTTATGTTCAATTTCATGTAAACTAAGGTGCGTTTATGAAGGTGGATAAATAAAGAATATATGCTTGCTTAGGCCTATACTTACGTTGACAAAAATGCTTTCTAATTTTTATAATAGTGATGTGAACCAAAGTTGGGTGTAAACAGTTGGTCACAAGAAAATGTACTTACAGACCTAATGTGAGGTAGTACAAAATCTTAGACAAATTCTCAGCGCCCACAAAAGCCACACCGGAGAGACCGGCTTTAGTACTATAGCAGCCTATTTGCATAAGTAGGCCTACGGTATGAACATATGTAAGTCTTACATGTAGGTAGGCGAAGTATTAGTCTTGTAGCTTTGACCTCAAACCTCTGCACCATCGACTAACGTCTTGTGTGTACCAGCGATACCAGCGAGACACAATTAAGTCATTAATTGCAATGTGCGAGTATCATTTGAATGTGCAGCTACCCAATACCCGGTGTGTAATCTAGACTTCACAGGGGAAAGATTCCCCATGAATGAATTCCCCCACTCCCGCGAAAAATGAAAGACTAAGAGGAAGAAAGCAAACGTGTAAGAAATCGATAGGCAGGCGAGCACTCCGGTAGAAAGGTCACACAGCACAACATTCTGTTTGTTTTGAAAACGTGGCAATAATAATAATTATTATGTACACTCGATGTCTGACTTTATCAGCCACATAAAACACATAATATCTCGAAAAACAACTTCAACGTTTCACATTTATCATTAATCCAAAGATGAATGCGTTTCTGTATAAATTGACTTTGCCTATGATACGTGGCTGCAACGTCGCAAGAAAACTCTCAACTATTGAACACGGGAACTCGACTGCATTGAACAATAGCCTCAACAATGGTTTCGACAATGGTTTCGACAGGAACATGGATGATGACGATTACGCTGCTTCTCAGCGCCACAATCTTGGTGAAGGGAGACGAAGAGGATGATGCACCCGTCAGACACCGACATCATCCTTTGATTCCAATTTGCAGAAGTGCTTTCATCAATATTATTGTTACTCATCAATAATTGTTACCACTATTATCATTGTTGTTTTTCCGCACCGGGTAAAAATGATCCACTAGTGGCTGAGAAGCAATGGGAAGAGTTTTGGAGTTAACGGTTCTCATCAATACCGGTGTGCTAAGCAAAAAGAGAGTACCGTACGTTAACTCAATAAAAATGAATTTGAGTAAAACGATGAAGAAGAAGTCGGTTCAATTCCACCAGAAATAATCCTACAATCTGTCTGATTTTTGTACAAAGCGGTTTTATCTAAACTCGTGAATTTAGGAACTAAACTCATTTTTTAGTGAACTTTGAGTAGAAATGAAAAAAATGAGATGCTGTTTCCTTGCTTAATATCGAAGAATAGGACATCGGTTTGCTACTAGGCATGAAAGCAGTGAGTCTTCATAATATAATATTATAGCAGAGCGGGCGGTTTAGAAATTGGTCACTTTGTGAATAACATTATAGGCCTAAGCTTACAAGCATGAAATTTGGTCCATACCACGAACATATCCTATAAAAAAGATCTGGCTTAAGGGTCACCACAAATTTGCCCTGTGGTCCCAATGGCAGGCATTTTCCAAAATGGCCGACCGATTAACAGATTTAAAAAATTTCAGCTTCAATTTCACTTAGAAGTGTCTGGCATAGGCTAATTGCATTAGGAGAGCGACATCGAACGCCGGTGCTCGTTCAAAACGCAATCACCAATAAAGGCCACGAGGACGGCGTTGGGACACTCGAAATAGCCTACTTGTAGAAGAGTGACACGTTTGAGTTGTTTCTTACAGACGAGTATTTAACGAACGCCGGATGCAATCGATGCTGTTACCGGGTCTACAGAAATCTTCCAGGTGGGCTTCAACATCCATCGTCATCGGTATAATCATCATCATCATCATCATCATCATCATCATCATCATCATCATCATCATCATCATCATCATCATCATCATCATCATCATCATCATCATCATCATCATCATCATCATCATCATCATCATCATCATCATCATCATCATCATCATCATCATCATCATCGTCATCATCATCATCATCGTCGTCGTCGTCGTCGTCATCGTCGTCGTCAACGTCGTCGTCAACGTCATCGTCACCGTCACCATCATCATCATTATCATCATCATCGTCGTCGTCGTCGTCGTCATCATCATCATTATCATCATCATCATCATCGTCATAATCGTCATCATCGGCGTCAATAGCATCTTGCCTTTCGTTATCATGATCAGCATACTAATCATTTTCGTTATAAGCAAAAGTCTCTTCGAAGTCATGACACAATTCTGAGAAAATAATTATGCATTAAGAAAGTGTTCAATAACTTTGGAATGCAAAATTCTTTAGCAACCATGTTAAGAACTGAATCAAATTCGCAACAAAGAAATTAACTTCATAATAGGCTACAAGACATTCTACTGTTTGCTATGCCATCCTCGTGCCGAATATGGCTAGTAATGGAGGTAAATGGCAAATTTCAGCAGAGTTAATTATTGATTAATTTAAACAATAGCCACCTCAAAATCATCGGAAATATCATTTAAAAATCACATTTCTTTACTGATTGCTGTTTCAATGAGCTTAAAACATATTTATTTCTTATTTTCTGTCCGATATAATATAGTTGAAAATTTGATTTTTTTAAAACTCACATATCGGTTATTACCTCAGAAGCTTGCGTTATGACAAGAATCTGGTTTTGGTCAATTGATCATATTTTTGCATGATGACGATGATGATGAATGATGATGACGCTTATGATGATGATGATGATGATGATGATGATTATGAAGAAGATGACGATGGTGGTGGTGGTGATGATGATGACGATGATGATGATGATGATGATGAAGATGACGATGGTGATGATGATGATGATGATGAAGATGAAGATGACGATGGTGATGATGATGATGATGACGACGACGACGATCCCGATGATTCCCTTGATCGTGACTATGATGATGGTCATGATAACAATGGCGACACTGCTTGAGATGATAATGACGATGATAATTATTTTTGGAAAAAATGATCAAAATTAATTTTGGCGACATTTTAATTTCACGCAGGTTCGGAATTCTACCTGTCGTGCATTGAAGCCTGCGTCATCCTAGCAGTCGACAGCACCGATGCACCTTAGAATGGGAGAACTTTTCAAACGGAGATTATGAAGTTTTAAAAAAAAGTTGCACGAGAAGTTTTCTGCAACTCAGAAATATGAAATTATGATTATTATTATTTCAGAGATTAATTTCTTGCATTTCTTTGTGCAATTCTGAAAATCTATAAATTATTTTGGAGATAGGCCTAAATGATTGGCTATTTCTTACATTTTGTTGCAATTCAGTAAATAGGCCTATGTCGACTAGATTGGAGATGAATTAATTAATGACATACATAATTATATTCACTACGTTTCTTTGTGCATTCATAAAATAAAATATTTAAACCAGTTTGGAGATAGGCCTAAATTATATTTTTGCAGTTCATTGTGGAATTAAGAAAATGTGAAAACCGTTTCATCGTTGAACTTCTTACATTTCTGATAGAATTAAGCTTATAGTTTATTAGGCCTATAATAATTATATCTATAATTATTATAGTTACTTATAATTTTAACGTGAAAAGTTGCGTGGTAGCCAGTGGCGTTGCCAGGAATTTTTTTATGGGGGGGGTTTATGGCCGGAAACCCTGTTTTTTTGCTATTTTTTCTTAATTAAATGGAAAAATAAACTTAAAAAAACCTTTTTTCGGAGCCAATGGGGGATTTTAACCCCCGAAACCCCCCTTGTCTATGCCACTGGCGGTAGCCTACGAAATGTCCCTGATTATTAATGCCTAGTCAAGAAGAGCAAGACTAGTTAGTCTTGATCATCTTTCAATCGATGTGTCATTAGGCCTAGGACTACTGCTAACGCTTTTGTGTTTAATGCACCGTATTCCGAGCGAGATGACACGTTTGACATTAATTTGTTTAACAGTTTCGAATCTGTTACAGGGATTAAATAGGCCTATGCGAAGCATTTAGTAGGCCTACATGTTTCTACAGTAGGCTATAGGCCTACCGTAGGTTACACAGGAAAAGCATTGAAAATCTAGCCAACAATAATTAGCTAGACCACTAATGAGCTCACAGTAGGCTAAATAAATAATTCATTGACTCTTGACTGAAATTTGCACATTCCCGTCATTAGTAGCCACATTCGGCATATTAAGGCTAACATAGCAAATCAATGTTGCATTAGTATAGTGGGTCTATTTAGTAGCTCTAGAAATAAAAATAAGAAATATGGAAAATATAGAATTTGTTGCAACCAACTTCTGTCTCCCTTGCAACTGATAGAGTATTTTTCCCTGCGCTGGTCACTTAATTGCGTTTCTATAATGGTTACGTATTGGTTAGAAAAACATCTCGGGTCACCACCGCACAGGGACGCCATTTGGGGGGGCAGGGGGGGCAGGGGGGCATTTGCCCCCCCCCCTGATTTTGACCGACTATTCTTACACATGACATATTTTACATTGCTTTGCAACGCCACACGTTGTTCAAAATACCAAAAGGCCTGTGTCTTCAGGACGACCTCTGTGGTTTTGTATGTGCGGGCAGATTCGAGCTGCACACTGTGCACAGTTCATAGCCACAGATATCAACTTACATATATATATATATATATATATATATATATATATATATATATATGTAAATTGTGATATTGTCTGCACAGGGAATGAGCTGAGGCTGATACTCGAAAGACGTACAGCATGCTCCCCCTAGATACAGTCCCAGGTCAGTATAAGGTCACCAGATGTGTGGGTCCTGTCAGCCACACATGTAGTGCAAGCCGACCAATACCCAGTTATAACATGAAGCAGCCAGGCATCTGATGCATGATTCTCCCTATGAGCCTTATAAGGCCTACAAGCACCCCACCCCGTCTGACCGGGACCTGGAGCGGATTCGCCTGTCGTCAGCCTCCAACACCGGCGACCTCTAGGGCAAGTAGCCGACAAAGGACTAATGAGCGGGAAATTCTGAAAGAACACAGCCGAAAGATGTATTACAAGGGGCTGAATGCATGCATCAGTTGGGGGAGAGGTATGAGTGTGGGTTACCAATGTAACGACGGTCAGTAGAGCTGATGATTGGGCTTTCTTGAGAACTGAAGAGGATAAAAGCTGACCAAAGGACATCCTGTAAACACTCACAAGGATCCACACGGTAGGCCTATTATGTGACAATGACATCCAATTGAACTGGAAATTTACACAAACTGACTGTTTTTTAGTGCAATGGTTAGGCAAGTCACTTCTAATACATGAAATCCTGGATATTAAAATTTTCTTTCAGTCATATCTTTTCCAGATTGATATAATCACTGATGATTATCTGCTTACTCTCCCAACTCCTCAAGTTCTTTATGTTGGTGTATGCCTCTTGAGATCGCTGTACAGATCACCAGCCTGCCTATGTAATGTAGAAGCTCATGGCAGACTACTGGATTTGCATTACCCACCCCAATGGTAAAATCCTAGCTACGGCACTGAAGGTCAACTGCGATCCATTCTGCCATAATTCAATATAGCTATTTCTCAGACAAATCAAAATATCTTATATCAGTGCTTTGGCTTAAGTTAAACAACCGACATTCGAACAAGCCATTGACCACCACTTGAATGATCCCATCATAGGCATAGATAATAAAAGTCATTAACCCAAAGGCAAAACTAATTATTGCAGACTTAGTGCATGCAGCATGCAATATTGCTATGTGAATTGTTATTAATGACAAATTAAAGCAGTGTCTAATCTGGCCCCTCCTGGAGATGGGATGTACCCCCTGCCTGCAAGAAATTTGTTTTAATTTCCACGGTGCAATGGCACCATTTTAGGCTGGGGTCTGAACAAAATTGCTCTATTTGAGTGCTGCTAAGAGTGGTCTAAGACTTCAAAAATATGTCCACTTAAAATAATAGCAAATTCTTGTTGAGCTTCCACATTGTAATCATAGCATGTAGGATGTTATCCTGACAAAATCACTCTATTATTTCAGTGCTGATAAAAAGAGCGGTTTAATATATCAATATCAAAATGTAATTATAATTGCAATAATAATTTCTTTGTGTATCAAGTTAGGCAATTCTGTTCTGTTACTAATGGACTATTACAATTAGTAACAGCAGCAGACTGGAGTATAATAATTATTATGTACATGTAAGCTTACTTTGTTGTACTGGAATAAGATTATTCTTGTTGTTCAAGACAACACAATTTGTGGAAATGGTTAAACATGGTAGGCCTATACAAAATAAGCAAGAATTGCCAAACTACCAAAATTGGGAAGCATATGTAATAATGATGTTGTTTTACTAAGTGTTTCAAGGAACAAAACATTTTGAAATCTGACAGTTTGAAATTTGAAAGATTACACTGGATTGTGGAGATAAGACATTTAATGTTTTTTTAAATATTTTTACAAGTATTAACAGTAAATTATTTTCCATTTCATGATGATGACATTTGTTATCTATTAGACTATTATTATAGTAAGTAATACCATTATAATTATATAATAATCAATAATATTATGGTAGATTATAATGGTCCAATCCGGTCTATGTAATACAATTCTATGTAATACAATAATGTAAACTGGAACAATGGCCATTATAATTTTTCAAATTTTTCTATGGGTGAAGGCTATTTCTGTCATTTTAATTGTATAAAAGTAGGATTTGTACAAATATTAACAAAAATCCTACTCTTTTAATATGATACTATCATATATCATAGTAAATAATACCATTATTATGATCATATAATGGTAAATAATATCACGGTATATAATAACAAGTGCTAAGCACTTATAGTCTATTTAATTGTAATTGAATTGTAATTGAATATTTATATAGTGCCGCTCACAGATTCAGTAGCGCAAAGTAGTAGGCATTTAAAATATACCTCATCACCGAATCAAAAAGGCCTATAAGTGGATTTAATAAATATGAGCATGAATAAAACATCTGATTTAAGCACAGTTTTGCACATGTTGGCTTAATACAGAACTTGCGAAGCTTGTGGAGTTTTGACCTACAAATTTTTTTGCCCCCCCCTGAAAAAAGCTGAAATGACGTCCCTGCCACCGCATCTATTATAAACGACCAGCAGCTACTTTTGATATATGCCGACCGCTGTCGGCTTGAGTGCTGGGAGGAAGAGATGGGCTATTCATTTAAGACTCATTTCAAAATAAGATTTTCGGATTGAACAAAAATAATAATTCTAGGCTATATTCAGTCGCATTGATAAAATAATCATCTTCCGATAGACAGGCTACACAATCTTCACCGCAGGTTCTTTCCTAGTTGGGTCATCTAGTTGTTTTATATTAGTTTTATCCGTAGACCTACTGCAGACCTTGGTCACACACTTGGCGGCTGCAGTGCTGTCTTGAGTCAGTCCCATGCAAATGATCTTTGCTATTTATTCATTGTAATAAACTGTTATTCTGTGCCTGGCGTCTGCAAGTTACTGCTGCGACGGTTCAAGCAATAATATAAACGGGCCGTGCAGACCTTAGAGGCTAAGAATGTCGTGATTGACTTACCCAAGGTCCCTACTCGGTGACTGGAGATTCGAACCTACCTTCCGGCAGCAAGGCAACGAACATACCCACTACACCACAGTGGCGGCGCTAGGGGGGGACTAGGAGGAGCTATGAGCCCCCCCTACAAGAGGCTCAGTCCCCCCCTAAAAAAGGGCCATCCGAAATTTTTACATTGAAAAATTCACGATTTTCGGCTAACGACTAAAAAAAAGGTCGTCAGAAATTTTGGCGGCGAAAATGGAAAATTTCCATGAGATTTCGGTCAATGACTTAAAAAAAGGTCGTCAAAATTTTTGGCGGCGAAAATAAAATTTTTTCGCCGTGAGGCTTCAGCCCCCCCGAAACTGAAATCCTGGCGCCGCCACTGCTACACCACCGCGCCCCACTATAAAGTCTACAATTGTAGCGTTCTCCGTGTTGGACTCCGAGTGTGCAGGGATGCCACTCTGAATTTTGAAAAAGGTGAGATCGTATCGAAAAAAAGGCTAGAAAAGGCTAGATTGACAGTTTCTCTGAAAATACATGGATTTTTCCATTTTTTCCGGCTTGAAATTCTGCATGGCGACCCCTTTTTACTCACACCCAATGATTAAAATTTGCACTCCTTTCCTTCCCGGGAAAATTTCTGATGCCCTTTTTTTATTTTTTAGTCTGTCGCTACAATATTTACAATTTTTGTTCCAAATTTTAAAAAATGTCGGCTCTTTCACGTCTTTTGTGCATTTTCACCTAAAGAAATCCAATTTTATGTAAAAAAAAGTCGGAAAAGTTGCCGTGAGAAAAAAGCTAGACTTTGACAAAAACCTAGAAACCTAGACAAGACCGAAAAAAACGTGGGAAAAGCTATGAGTGGCATCCCTGCGCGTGTGACCCGAATGGTGAGAGAGAGAGTTTAGCATGGCATTTTAGCATCATGTACAATCGTAATGCTAATTCTCAGTAATTTTAGAGTGATAGGCCTACCGATCAGCTTTCAATTATTATAAAAGAGAGAAAGATTTCGGTTAACTTTATTGAGCATTTGCAGTAAACATTGAGATGTTTGATTTTCGTTTAATATCACAAGTGGAGGAACAGCAGTCCACTGTTAACTCTTTCCCGCCGGATGGGGTCACCCGTGACCCCATTAACAGGATAGGTATCAAAACAATTCCGGCGGGAAAGGGTTAATATCTAACTAGAGGCAATTTTCGTTCGCGCGGACAATTTTCGAAGATAATAATTATTGTCACCAGATGGCGAAACGTCGGCCGCAGCTCCGGTGAGTCTCCGTGATTTTTAGTCAATGGTCAATATTTAATATTTCACAAAATTTAATTAATTTTATGTTTATTTTAAATGTCGTAAGGTAATATAGAGCAGATAGTAAGTGTACATTGTGTCAAAATTTGTAAATTGAAGACAGCACACAAGTGGACATTTTTGATGCAGAGTTGATAAAGCAGTGGTTTCTTCGGCATGGGAATCCGATTACTTCTACTATAAGTATTTTGGTCGCTCATTCAGCTTCTAGTTTGCTGCAACAATTGGTAATCTATCGTTTTAGCGGAATAAATTATTCGCCATTGCATGGGATTGAGCGTTTATGGCATACAAGTTGGATTGACGAAAAATAATTCTTGCTAAATAGAAGTCGGATTGATGAAAATTATGTTTAATTCAATAGAAGTGGGATTTGCGAAAACATTATTGCTGAGATTTGAGTTGGATTGATGAAAAGATAATTATTATTTAAATAGAGATTGGATTGATAAAAACAGTTATTGTTGAAATAGAAGCTGGCTTGATTAAATTAAATCTTCCCTAAATGGAAACCTGATTGATGAGAATGATTCATGCCAAAGTACAAGCCGGATTGTTGAAAAATCATGATGCTGCACCAGCCAAAAATTTTGTATAATTTATTCCACTAAAACGATAGATTACCCTTTTTAGCTTAAAGACCATGATTTCATCGATATTCCAGCTTCTACTTCTGATATACACATGAACTTCCAGCTTCTGGTGAGCATGTAGATTCAACTTCTAATTTGGCGTTAATTCTTTTCAGCAATCCAACTTCCATATATAAGCAAGAATTCCTCGCATCTATCCAGCTCCTATGATATAATATTTTTGAACAATTCAACTTCTATTTAAATATTAGTTATATTTCAAGTTTCAGTAAGCAAGAATTCTTTCATCAGTCCCACTTCTATTTAAGTAACTATTGTCTTAATCAATCCGACTTCTATTCAGTAACAATTCTTTTTGTCGATCCAAGATGTTTGCGGCTAACGCTAAAACCCATGCAATGACCAATAATTTGCACCGCTTAAGCGATAGATTACCAAACAGCATTTGACTTCAGAGACTTCAAGATTTGTGGTTTGTTTGCTGTAATAGACGATGTTGACAAATTCAGGACCAAAGTCCGATGGTCAACAAATCAGCGATGAAGATAAGCCAGAAGAAATCTGTCTCTCTCAGTCACTTCTCGATGATTGCAAACTGCCTCTTATTGGTAAAAACTACGTCAGTGCTCATTGGTATTGCTAATAACATAATGTTATATAATATAATATTATTAGTTGTTTCTGTAGTACCGCTCACAACAATAGCTATTGAGTAGTGCTCCCAGTGTGAGTACCCGGAGAAAAAAAGGGTCTTAAGAAGAGTGAGATATGGAACATTACCAGTTACTAATACTTGCATTAGAGTGATGTTTCCATGATACGCGTACAACCATCTGCACAAAAATGTCTGATAAGACATGCAATGACATATTGATGTTAATTAAGATGCTGAACTGCACTGAGGAGTTACCAGTCACGGAGAGCAGTTACGTATTGGCGGTGGGTGTGGTTTTAAATCGTTTTGATCATTGTTCTGTTTGTTTGTTTCGTGTAGGTCTACAGTACGTAACCGAGTTCCAACAGAAGATGAACGGTTTGACGACGCTATGCGTCTGTAACCTTTGTGAAGTTAAATTCTCCTTCAAACTCATCGTGAGCCACGTCACAACCATGAAGCACCGCATCCAGTATATGGTTTGTATTATTGCATCTGTGTATGCAGGGAAGTGGGGGAGGTGCTCTCAGTACATTCATCATGTAAGGCCATGCTTTTTTCTGTGGTTGGCCCACCAGTATGGAATGGTCCCCCTCCTGAGCTGGGCCTGTTCCCTTGGTCACTCTCTGACACTTTCTATAGGCACTTTGAAAGTTTATTTTTGTCCATGATGAAGTCGGGAGCACCTCTGAGTAGGTTTCTGTAGAGGTGATATATAAATACTTTCAAATGATTGAAAAATTAAAGTTAATTTGCACATCTGTTTGAACGATTCAATGGAATTTCTTCATTGGAATGAAGAATGCTTTTTGCCCGTCAATGGCTTTAAATATGTGTTAATAAGTGTTTCTGTTGTGTGCAAATTTTGTTACATTCCCATTGTACTTTCTTTGGCTAGATTTAATTCTCAAGGGGTAGTACCACACTAAGATAAGATAATAATTATGTGAATATTCTTTAATTTCAGAGCAACTTGGGTGCACATCCATTGAGCCAATCAAAGTCAAATGTATGTATGTGCACTTGTTATAGCGCCCCATCAAGCTCCCTACTCAGAGGCGCTCCCGACTACTGAGTGGACACCGCATCGGAGTTTCGCGCCGATGCGCTGAGCAATTGTGAATGAAGGACTTGCCCAAGGTCCCCACGCGGCAACTTGAGGTGGATTCGAACCTGCAACCCTTCAGCTGCAAGGCGACGAACATACCCACTACACCTCTGCGCCCCACAAATATAGTTAAATAACACGCATTATCCTAAATCAAATGTAAGTATATTCCTTATGATGACCAACAATTTGCACCGCACTTTGGTGTACAAGACAAGCAGTGGTTCTAACACAGACTCAGCGTCTTCTGGACCACTTAAAACCCATGTTATGTTATGTTATGTTAAGACATTTAAAATAAGTTAAATCAAATCTAACGATTTGAAGTTTCATGTACTCTACAGAAAGAGAGGTTCATGAACTATCACACGTTGATCTACCAGCAAGCGAGATCCAACGCCGATAAAGTCGCTTTGTCGGTTGAGTACGCGCAAAGCATCGAGGATGAAGAGGGCCGACAGAAGGTGAAGGTGAAGATGGTCAACTCAGCTTCAACCGATGCTGCAGCTGCGAAGAAACGACCTGCGGAGGGCGATGATTCTACGCATCCTATCTCGTGTGAGTTGCTTCTGTCGCGTGATGTTTATCGAATTGAATGTCAATTCATTAATTAATCGGATTTTTTATTGCTCACAAACACTTATTGAATTGACTGTCAATTCATTCATTCGTCGGGTTTTTTATTGCTCCAAACATTTATTGAATTCACTGTTAATTTATTCATTCATCGTTTTATTTTTATTGCTCCCAGACATTTATTAACTTGACTATCAATTCATTCATTTGTCGGGTTTTTTATTGCTCCCAAATATTTATTGAATTGGCTGTCAATTCATTCATTAATCACGATGAATAATAGTTGTGACCACACCTTTTGTGTTCTGACAGCAAAAGCAAGGAAGGTTGCCGATGTGAAAGCTCTGATCGCAACACACGAATCGTCTCTGACCAATGGTCCATCAATCCCGAGACCAGCAAGACCTCAGGAACCAACTTCTCTTCGTACGAATCCACTTCATGCTTCTCAAAGACCAACGAGACCCTATGGACTGCGATTTGTTGGCAGGCCTTCACTTCATCCGAGACAGCCATTTAACAATGTCCGGCAGCCAATGGCTTTGAAATCTGCACTTCGAAAACTCACACCAGGTTGGTTTAAAGGGATGAAATGAATTAAGAGTAAATGAAGTTTAGAAGCATACATGAAGTTCATGCAGCAAGTTTTGAATAAGATAAGATAACAAAAGAATATTCTTTAATATACCAATTGCTATCTGCAATTTTCTGCATTTTGGTGTACAGACATGGCATAGTAAACAAACGTACATCATTTCTATATCCAATCAATGTCAAAATGTTTTCAAATAGCAAAATCCTAAGTCCGCAATCCAACATAAATTTTATAAAATAAAAATGTTGTTCTTTTAATGACCAACAATTTATGCTGCACCGCCTTTTATTAGATTGATTTGTGATTGCCAACTCATGTGTGGTGAATCCTATGAGGGAGAGCACTTAAATATATGCCAGGGATAGGAAACTGAAATCACTAGTTACAGTAATAGCTGCATCAAGACTAACTTTTTTCTATGCTGTTGTTATTATTTATTAGTATTCTAATTACTATTCTTGCCTTGAGGCACTTCATTCCCCCCAGGGACTTAGAGATTATTATTATTACTAAATATTATCGTTTTTACAATTATTATTATTACTATTGTTATTATTAGTGTTATTATTGTGAATTTATTATATGTGACCTGCTCTCGCAAAAGGAGGCGGAAGTCGCATTGATAAAACAAAGAAAATTCAATAAAACACCAATCAGGCGTAAATTTTCCGATTATCGTTTTTTGCATATAATATATGTGGATATTATCATTAGACTAGATCATATATTACATGAGAAATATATTGATTTAATATTATTTGACCTATTCCGCAATAAATGTAAGCATTTTGTATGACAAATACACATTTTTTCGATAAATTTTAATTGCATTTTAAAGGTCCGTTTCAAGCGTATTAATGTTATGGTCTTATTCGGTTAAGTCAACCCATTATAATTCATATCTCTGGAACCAATATTAAGATAGAATAAAAAAAATTTCGGCATTTTAAACAAATGATTGTTTGTCATATTTAGCCGAAAATATTGACAACTCATTTTTGTCACTTCCGCCTCCTTTTGCTGGAGCAGGTCACATATTCCACTGTCCCGTGACAAGCCTTAATGAGTGGCTATTTCTAAGTAAAGAACTTGTTCAGGGTCTCTATTGGTTATTGTCTCATTTGAGGCTTCTTGCAAAACTACTATGTTGAAATTGGTTACCTATATAATTGATGTCTTGTTTGCATTAGGGACTCCTATTGCTCTTCACTCTTCTCCATCTCAGCCGCTTTCAAATAACATTCTACGTGGACCAAACGCAAACCGCATCAATTTTGTTGGCAAAACGACGACGTCAGGAAATGACACGAAGAAATCCGACTCTGATGTCGTGCATACTAACCAACAGAGTGACATATTAACGCCAGCATCCAGATGTGTGGAGAACTCTGAAACAGAAATGCAGCAAAGATCGCCTGACTGTGTTGCGAGGTGGAGTCCTTCGGCATTGCCAAAGAAGTCGTGCTTAAAGTCATCTACCGCTGTGGTGGCAGTGACATCAAGTTCTTCTGTGTTATCGTCCACTTCTGAAGTTGAGGTTTCTTCCGGATCTAGCTGTTCGATACCACCAACTGTTTCTGCAGACGCTAATGTTGACCTTGCACCTCCTCAAAACGTGAATTCAGAGCAGTGCTTGCCGACGACTTCATGTACAGGACCGCTTGGTGTTGATATTTCTACTGTACTTCCACCACCTTCCTCACCACCACCACCACCCCTACCGGCTTCACCGCACCTACCAGCTTCACCACCTCTACCGGCTTCACCACCCCTACCAACTTCACCACCACTACCAGCTTCACCATCCCTACCAGCTTTACCACCCCCACCAGCTTCACCACCCCCACCAGCTTCACCACCCCTACCAGCTTCACCACCACTACCAGCTTCACCACCCCCACCAGCTTTACCACCACTACCAGCTTCACCACCCCTACTAGCTCCCCTGTCTCCATCACCACCTCGTTCACCTCCACCACCCGTCTCCGCAGCTGGTTCTTCTCAACTGGAAGCGTCACCATCTTCTCGGTCGACTCTGCACTTGCACCCTGTCTTTGCAAGGCTCATGGCAATGATGGAGTCACCTCCAAAGTCTCCACTTCCTTCATCATCACCTCCTTTAAGGTCTTCAGATACTTTCCAAAGTCAGTCATCTCCAACACCATCATCTCCATCCGTCTCCAGGGGCCAGTCACCCCAGACGAAGCGCATTGTTGACCCTAGGACGATATCCATGCCGCCTAACCCATTTTCAACAGCTCTAGGTGGTCGGAGTTTGTATCCACCATACGCTGGGCGAGGCGTCTGTTCTAGAAGTAGTTCTGCAATAAAATCTTTTTCTGGTGCTGTCAGACCAGTGGTGGCTAGTCAAAATATTGCACAGTCCAATGCCAATTATCCCCATGGAACTGAGAGACAAATTTCTAGCCATGCGACATGCCAGTCTAATGCTAGTCATGTCTTGAATTGGGCGCAGTCAAAAAAGAACGATGTCAATCTGCTAGTAACTAACCAACGATCGACTCCTGCCAGTAAATCGTCATCTGCACAAAATGCCTCGCATTCGGACCTTCTATCAGTTCTTAGCGTTGCCGGACTAAAACTACTTCGACACGTTTCCTCTCGTCCTCTACCGCTAAGGACTCTACCAACTACTTCCCAATGTCGGTCATCTGCTCCTCCGCCTCAACCCTTGTTGTCCTCTGGTAACCCATTAAGGACTCCAGAAATTTCCAGGGAGCATGTGCCACCGTTACAATCCTATCCTCGATCTTCATCTGTTCTTCCAAGGTCTCCAGCGATTCCCCAGAATCAGTCACCTCTTCGTCCTCCACCGCCTCCATCCACCTCCAGTGGCCAGTTACTTCAAACACAGCGCTCTGTTCACCCTGGCTTCATATCCACACTGCCTAACCCGATATCAACAGTTCAAAATGGTCCCAGGCTATATCCGCCATTTGTTCAGCAAGAGGTTCATTCAAGAAGTGGTCATGCAGTCCAAGCTTTTCCTGGCAATACGAGACCGGTGTCTAGCCATAATATCCCCCAGTCCGGGTTTCAGCCACCATCTACTCACAATCCGCATCCAACACAATTTCATTCAATCCCTGGAACTCGATTTAATTCATCTTCCTTAAATTCCAGTTCCACAAATTGCATTCGTCCTTCCCATTCTCAACTGCCGCAAGGCAGCAACCTGCAGACAAATCTAACCTATGGAATGGGTCACCAAACCAGGTTTCTCGGTGATACATGTCGACCTGTTTTTGATGGCAAAGGCACAAATAATTCGTTGAATACAAGTCATGGTCTTCTTAAGCGGTACTCGGAAGCAGCTGGGACATTCGGTGCTGAAGGAAACGTCTTTCCAGTTGCAACTCATCCACATCCAAGATTAGTTGAATTCCCAAAACCTATTGCTCGGTTTCCGTTAGAACAGCCACATCTAGGCAGCGCAGTCCTTCCAGGTAACTTACCTCCAGGGATAATGCCCTTACGGACCGCCCAACCAGTTGGAAGTGCCAGTATGTCTTGTGGATTGCTATCTCCGCACACTTCCACCACATCGAATTTTCAAAATATACGAATATCTCTACGAGATCCGAGAACACTTGCACGATCGCCAATGTCCAGTGCTCATCGACAACAAGGACCTTTCAGAAATGCACAACCGTGTGCAAGTTCACCACCGGAGTCACCGAAAGAAAACGTCATCCCCAGATCCCTCACTGCTCATCAAATGCTCCAAGGTACCACTGGCAGGTACCGCTGTAACAGCAATGTACAGAATATTGTGGATGAGAATCCTACTACAGCCACGAACAACGACATAGGAAAGGATTTTGAATCGTCGAGAACTAATCCCATTTCGACTGTGACACCTGTTGAGAATCGATCTGTCGGTGACACAATGGTATGTCTGTTTTTTGCCAGATCTCACATGTTCCTTAGTTTCGTGATTGTCATAATATAATTATTATTATTATTATTATTTAAGTCTTATGATTATATGCTAATGCGATCTTCAGGCACACTTTACTTTAACTTCGGCTTGCTCTGGTCGCTGCTCTCTGTGCTCGGTCTCTCTATGTGACATTGTGGTTCCACATGCACGCAAAGCCATCAGGCAGAACAGGACTTTCTCTATTATTGTAGGTCCCTCTGTTTTGAATAATCCTCCCTTTGGCCTGCATTCCCTTTCGCAGGACTTGTCTAACTCTTTCTATAAACTAAAGACTCCTCTTTGGAGTTGCCTGTGTCGGGAGCATCTCTGAATAGTTATCTTGAAGAAGCACTAAATTCCTTGGATGGGTAAATATTCAATTCAATTTTCGTTTAATCAGCACTTCAGGTTGGCAGAACACAGCATGTTACATAAAACTAATTTTACAATTGTTTTATGTACAAGTTCAGTTTATATAAGCAACATAAATAAATATTGGGTTTGAATTAATATTAATTGATCTGTGTTTGCTGTAGGGTTTGCTAGGTTAAGAAATGTTTTTGAACAGTATTCTACAGATAAAAGTTGCAATTATCTTTATCTGGGAAAGATAAGCCACGAGCCCGAGGACGGAGCTCATGACCACAGGAGAGGCAAGGTGGAGGGAATAATCGGTAGCACCTCTACTGTGGAAATTATTGTAATTTGATTGTGGTTCTAAGTTACGATAACGATCTGGGATGTTGACTCGATTACAATTCTGCTTTGGTTGATGCCCAGGATCTATTTAAGTTAATACCAGCAATTAATAATAATTATTAGGGCCTACACAAACCTTCAGATAATAAGTGGGCTACATATCTTTACAATTTATGTGACTCTTTGGGGTTTGAAATCCTGTTTAAGCACATTTAGAAATTGCATGTAAATGGTAATCCTTTTTCTCTCTCACACACAGCTGGAAAGATTTGTTTTGCAATTGCATATTTATGATTATTTTTATGTTTGTACATCATGCCTAGATCGTTTCACTCTGTTTACCCTCATTTACAGACGATTCATTAAAGTACATGCATGCTTACTTACTTACTTGCTTACACTAGGAGACAGTTGTAACATTTAATTATAAAATTTTGCTCTTTTATAATTCACAGGAATGTCCTGCGCCAGAATCATCTTTATCGCAAGATGTGTTACCGAATGCATCTCTGGTGTCTAATGCCCTGGCAAAGGCTCTTGTCGAGTACAAGATGAAACAAAAGAGTGACAAGAAAACTGGATGACATTGTGCTCGTTAAAGTAATTAATCAACCGTATTTTAAAATGGCTCAAAGAAGCTTTTGCTCTTTTACTTACTTACAAACTAATTTCAGAAACACGGGATCTACTTTGGTTCAGCAGAGAAGATTATCTGAATATGCAACATCTTGTGCACATTTAATTATTTGCATGCAGGGACTGTTTTGTTTTGGTTTACTGCAT
This sequence comes from Lumbricus terrestris, assembly GCA_949752735.1. Lineage (NCBI taxonomy): Eukaryota > Metazoa > Annelida > Clitellata > Crassiclitellata > Lumbricidae > Lumbricus > Lumbricus terrestris. The sequence continues at coordinate 6,286,002 of OX457046.1, forward strand.
ACGTTTTATTTAATTTAGCACAATGTTCTTCACAGAACAAAGAATGATGAACCGATAATTGTTAGGTGATGGTTAAGTGAGTTGTGGTAATGTACCTCACCATTTACTTTTACATTGTGGTCTTGTTTGTAATTATTTTTACCATTACTAGCATGCTCAATTTAGTACAATCGTTTTACTACAGATACTGTACACTACCAGACTCCAGGCTATGTATGCATCTATTTGATTATGATGCTCATTTGAAAAGACTCAAGAAAACCAAGCATACGGTTTAGTTGGATTGATACAAACTCATTAAATTAATGAGATTATTTTACTAATTCTTGTTTGCCTTAATTAAGACGTTACATTGAAACTAACACTTTTGGCAACTAACACTTTTGTCGAACCACAGCAGTGAACAAATTTGAGAAAACTAGAAAATAATTATGTTTCAAAAAAATAAATAGTAGCCTACAGTTTTTATAGATGACTTTAGCCAGGGTTGAAAGTGAGCCGGGTCTCAGACCCGGCATTAATTTTTGAACACTTGAATAAACACTTATATCTAGCACCCTTTGGGCCAAAGAGACCCGGCAATTTTTTAAAACCACTTTCAACCCTGACTTTAGCTAATCAACTTCTGGAAGGGGGGGGGGGGGCTAGAGGAGCTTATTTGTACATACACATTGGGGGAATGGGATTCCACAAAATGTAGAGTTGCAACAGGCAAGGGGTAGAAAGTATGATTTTTTTCTCACATATTATATGTATAGGCTTGGGTCACTTGGGTCGGGAGCGCTACTGAATCTGTGAGCGGCGCTTTATAAATGTTGATTACAATAGGCCCTTTTGTCTCTTGCTCTAAGCTGTGGCCGATTTGACAGAAACATAACATTTTATTTAGCAACCAGTGATCTATAATTCTGCATAATTTCATCTGAATCCATAGTAACATACTGTGAATTTTTTATTGACTGTTTTGAAATCCAAGATGGTCAACTTGGAGTCATTCAGGTGGTTTGGCAGCATAGAACATTAGCTGTGCTGTACCACCAGACGCTGGATATCTTGTTAACGTTCCAAATATGACACTACCTTTCCGTGTACAACAGAAGCTTCACCTAAATAATGTGAAACTCTGACAAAGTCATTTCAATTGCATATAAACATTTTACACCATTATTATATCAAGCAATGATGATAAGCAACAAAACATGTTAAGTATTTGTTCAAGTACTTTCAGCCACTGCTTTGCAGGTTGGCTATAATAATATTGTCATCAATACGCCAAGTAACGAGTCAGTGGCACACATGTTGGCAGATTTCTTGTCATTTAAGTTGGAATTTGGACAAAGGTGATTTCCAAAGAAATTCTGAAGACAGAACAAGACTAGATGAACGCCTGCTGACAGAAAGCATCTCTTAAAACTTCTACACAATATCAAAACAAAACGGCTATTTCATATGATTTCCCTCCAATGCTTCTTGACATCTATGAATACACATTCAGAACATTTGAAAGCAAGCTCACAGTAAATGTTACTTTATCCAACAGAATGTACTGAACATTTTCTGAAGCACATGTTTCCACCAATGTGCAGAAAATTCACTAATACATCGTTGAAATCAATAAACTGGGAAAGACAATAACACAACAACAAGAAGCATTGGCACACAAAAGCAAGCTGTGTTAAGCAATGACCATATTGACCACTAACGTTGGCATACACCATGTTCTTCCATTACCAAAGCAAACTGTTGGAACCTATGTGCTTACTGTCTAACTGTCATCTTAACATTCAAAGTCTTTCTAAAATGCATTAAAATAATACAAATCCAAAATACGTTGGCACAATAACTGTAACTTGAACGTACATCACACGTGTGAAAAATAAAAAAAACAGTTATGAGCAAGACTATGGATCATAATGGAATTGTTTAAGTACTGGAATTAGAATGACTGAGCATGAAAAACTATCACTCAAGACAAAATAATTAATGTTCTGTAAATTGTGCAATGCTACAGTTTGCATAATGTCCCTTTTCCACCAATCCACCATTCCCTTCGCTCCTCTGCACAGGGTGAACCTCATGTCCCTATGCGCTTATTTCTACCAGGCAGCGACACGTCTTCTGTTGCTGGCCCTGTGGTCTGGAATGGGCAACCTCCATTCCTGCGCCTGCTGCCAAGGATTCCTTCTGACCCATTTTTTGCAATCTTAAAATTCTCCTCTTTAACCAAGGTTGGGTCGGGGGCGCTACCGAGTAGTAACCTTGAAGGAGTGCTATATAAATCCTTGTAATGACTGAATGAACAGATAAAAGCATAAAATGGCCAACTACATGTGCAATACAAGCATGTATAACATTAAGATGTGTTTCCTCATGGTTCTCTACATAATAATTATTATTAATGTGTTACACTCATTGTATTTATAGGCCTTCGTAAGATTGTGTGCACATCTAAAAGACTTGCGTCTGACACCAAAAGCTGAAGAACAAAATGCAATGCGAGAATGCACTATACTTAAGCAATGTACCACACACTTCCATAAAGATCTATGAACTTTGTGTGACGCTGTAAAAATTGTGCTTGTATTGTTAAACATACTGCATCAGTGCCAACAGAATGACTCACTGTTAGAAACAAGCATTCCAGTAAAATGCTTTAAAAGGCTAATTTAATCTATTGCCATTAGTCAACAATAGTGCTAAACAATCGAAGAATCAATTAATCTAGAAAAAATACCAATATTGTAATGTAGGCACTCTAGGGCAACAAAAACTTTTGAACAATATGTATTGCTAAAAGTTTAGGCAAAAGGATATGCTGAACACTAGCCTTTTTATAGTTTTTTAAATATTAAATCCATACAAGCCATGGCAACTTCAATCCAGTACAACATGGTTTGCTTACAGTTGTATGCAGTTGACAGTACAGCAAAACTGTCATCAAATAAGTCGCAAGAAATTGCAATGGTACAGTACTACTCACGATTAAGCCCATAGCGGCGCAACATTGTGAACTCTTTGGTCTTTCATTGCCCTTTTTCTGCAATTGTTTAGAAACTATTCTTTGATTGTGGTTTGGTTCTGTTAGGTCGGGAGCGCCAGCAAGATGAGAGTTTCTCCTCAAGTGGCACTATATAAATTCATGATTATGTTTTGCCACAAGTGATCAACTAGGAAAACTATTTGATGCTGTCCTTCCAAAGTTCACAACCATGCAACATGTTAATGGATGGTCGTGAGCAATTGCACGCGAAAGAACTTGCACTAGGTTGTTAAATAGTAACTGCTTAAGTTGAGGATCAAATCTGTACCCTCTGTGTTGCATTCGCACACTATATCCATTCACATGTACTAAACTAAAAGATGCACCAGTCATGGAACGAACTTTCACTTGAACAAATCAATATGCTCACTGCTTTCATTCAAAAAGTGGCTAAAAACTCACTACTTCTCCTTGACTTTCAGGCACATGGACCTCTGACTGCATCATCCTCTGGCGGCCGACTATCCTCGCCTCAGATTCACATTTCGGTGCGACCTTGCACACGTGACACATTCATTTAATAATAATAATAAATCTTGATTATGACAACACAGCTAAACTGATAATTGAACATGCTACTGTAATTCTGAGAAATGTAAAGTTTCTAAAATTGTGATATGCAATTAACACCTCTAAACCTGCTTTGCAGCTGCAATGTTGCGTCTTACTATGCTCTACCCCAAACCACTCTGATACCAAAGTCTATCCTATATAAATACGACAAGTTACAATATCAGACAAACGAAACTCCATGTAACTGACAAGGCCCACTCAGTTACTTTTCAACTAGAATAAACATATAATATGTCAGACTTTACACAACAATTGCTGACAGAGAAGATTTGAACTTACGCACTGCATCCTTGTTATTAGACAATTCACACGGTTTCGATCCACAAACAAGCGTAATTATAAGCGTAATTATAATAATATTTTTAAAAAGCAATAAAATATCACTCTAAACTACAAGCAGTCTTATAGGTTATTCATATTATAATCATTGCATGACACTTGACTATATCTTAAATAGTGTTTTATTATTAATTTTAACTTTATTGTCACTATTTTCTTGGTGTCATTATATTACTTAAGATAAAACAAATTAAAAAAAAATTAGTCTAAATTAGAAACCGATGCCAGGTCATGTATCTTTTCACTAGCTTCTGCTACAATGTTCCTGTGATAAAATATTGTTTCCATTCAAAATCATTATGCATTACAGTACACAGTTTGAAGATATAACATCAAACAATTAAAATATTGGCTTTAGAAATTACAACATGATGCAGATTAAACATTCTAAAATGCAATAGCATTGCATCATCATAATTATAGTAGTTGACATTTATCAACGGTAGATGCATCAAGGGTCCAACACAATCATATAGATCAAATTACACATGGATCAAATTCTCAACATTACAAATCAAAATATTATTTTAACAGTGATCATTGAAATTGGAATAAATCTATACAGCATTCTCATTTGCTATTCTATATTGCTTTAGCATTCTAAATTATTCACTCGGTGCAGCATAATTATCTTTCATCAATCCGACTTCCACTTTGGCTTGAATCATCAATTAGAATCAATCCAGCTTTTATTTGAGCAACAATTATTCTTTATTTATCCAACTTCTATTTAATCAACAATAATTCTTTATCAATCCAACTCCAATTTCAGACAAGAACCTTTTCATCATTTCCACTTCCATTGAACTAAAAACTATTTTCATCAATCCAACTTCTATTTAGCGAGAATTATTTTCATGAATCCAACTCATATGCGACAAATGCCGAAACTCATGCAATGGTGAATAATACAAGATGCTTAAAGAGACAGATTACCTTCCCATTAACCTGCATAATTCTTGTGCTCTTTAACAGACACTACATAAGAACATATGTTCCGCAAATTTTACCTTGACAACAACATACAGCAAAAAACTTGCACAGCTTAGTGAGCCTGGCGATAAACTTCACCAAGCACGAACAAACACACCGTCGACTTCAGTAAAGGCATACTCAACACAAGGCAAGAACTTCGCTTAAGGCCATCACATAGAATGAACCGACGAAAACAAGTATCAACTTGCAAATGGTTTAAAGATATGCAGCGTCACCTGGTTCAATAGTGTCACTTGCATGCTGAATACAGTGTCACTTGCACACTGAATAGTGTCACTTGCACACCGAATACAGTGTCACTTGCACACTGAATACAGTGTCACTTGCACGCTGAATACAGTGTCACTTGCACACTGAAGTGTCACTTATACAATGAATGCAGTGTCACTTGCACGCTGAATAGTGTCATTTGCAAACTGAATACAGTGTCACTTGCACGCTGAATGCAGTGTCATTTACTAGTAGTTGAATTTGCGTTCTAGTTGGCTAGCTGAATATGAACGTGTAATCCGTCAGCATGTGTTCGATGAGTTGACCACGCTGGACCACAGAGACAGCCATGTCCGACATCTCCGTCTCCTCTGGCCAAATCAGCGTTGGACCGAAGACAATGGCGATGTTCTGCGCCTGCATGCGGTTCTCACGACTGTGTTGAATAACGCTGGTAGAACAAAAGGCATACAGCCATTGTATGTTTGTATTTGTTTGTATGTGCACTTGTTGTAGCGCCCCTTCAAGATTACTACTCGGAAGGGCTCCCCTACTCAGAAGCGCTCCCGAATACAGCACGGACACTGAATCAGAGTTTTACACCGAAGCGCTGAGCAACTGCATTTATATTATATACATATACTTGATATTCATGTAAATTAATTTGAGTTATTATATAACAGACTGTGGTCTGATTGGACATGATAAATAGAACATCATAACATAACCAATCGGAATGTACAGGAATAATTAATTTTGTGTGAGTATGTATATTTTTAAATGGTGATAATGAAGTCAGTTGGAGTGACAACTTGTGGATTTGTGGTGCTTCATAGTCATTCTTAATATTGATAAGTTGAATGGACACACATTTACTAATTAATACTAAATGCAAGCATAATATGTGTGTTCATATTTCAACACTTGTATGGCCACACTGTTGCATTTTACCATGTTTCAGCATGCGAAACTAAATATGCACCTTATTGAACTGCCTGCAAAGACAAATATAAAAAAATCCTTCTACTAAAAAATACCGAGCACGGATTATTTCCAGGAAGCAAGTGTCTCATATGGGATGAATTATTATGTTTGAAAAGACTCACAGACAAAGGTGCCTGAAGAGTTCCTTCAGAGTGTCGTGGTTTGCAATTGGTATCAGAAGAACGAGTTCTCGGAGTGCCTTTGATTTAGCCGTGTGGTCCGTCAACTCTGGAATATTGAAATCAACATTTATCTTAGGTTAAATCAAGAACTAGTTATTCATTTACATTGACTTTAAAAAACATGAATGTCCAACAGCTGGAGACTGACTACGGTACTAACCATAGTTCGTGGGGGTGCAGTGGTGTAGTGGGTATGTTCGTTGCTTTGCAACCAGAGGGTTGCAGGTTCGAATCCACCTCAAACCGCCACGTAGAGACCTTGAGCAAGTCCATCACTCGCAATTGCTCAGCGTGAAACTCCAATGCAGTGTCCGCGCTGTAGTCGGCAGCGCCTCTGAGTAGCAAGCTTGAAGGGGTGCTATAGAAATGAAGAAATAAATAAATAAACCATTCTGCCGCTCAAGTGAGACCTGCACATGTATAATTTTATTGTAATAATAATAATTAAAATTTATTCGAATTAAGTGCAGGGCAGTGGGTTGTCATTGTTCATAGACAACCAGTGAATAGAAAACGAAGCAGAAATTTACGTATTGCATTCGATTAATTAGCAGACATTGTGACTCTTGATGTAATGGTAACCATAAATTTATGTACGGCCACTCCAAGATAAACTCCTCAGAGGAGTGTCCATCACAGTGGTGTGCTCTTGGGCATTTTGGCCATTGTTCCATCCACTCTGTTAATTCTTAGAAGTCATTCAGTTCCAACCTTAAGACACGTCTCTTGTCAATTGCATATCTGCAGCAGGTTTGTCTCATATCAACCGAAATTTAACTAGCATGCCTCTTCGACATCGCTACTCAGAGGTGCTCCTGACCCAAGTCAAGCAAGAAAAGGTCTTCAAGAGTCTGCGAAACTGAGAACAGTTTGGGAGTTGTCGCATAGTCAGGGGAAGGACACCAGGTAGTTGCAAAAATCACAGAGGAAATTGATGGTAGATTGTAGTATGGCTTCTTGAACAATGTTGATTTCTATGAGAACATCTGAGCAAGGGGCGCTACAAATTTTTTTGGAATGAATGAATGGATGGATTCAGATTAATCTTATTATGATTTCACTCCAATCGAACAACTGCCAATCTCTTGACATTACAATAACGCCACAACAGAAGATACATATGAACTCATTTGATAAATAATGAATACTATAATTTATTGGTAAATAATCTTTGATATTGGGAAGGCCTTTGACAATGTTGACCACATGCAATCAATCATTTGACGTGGAACGAACAAGTCAGTCATGTTTGCCAAAAAATTGTTGGGTGGCTTCTTTTTTACTTCCCAGATTGGATTTTTAGACCAGAAAACTGAAGGTGTTTTACTGCAGCCTCACTGTTTATACTCACTCAGGACATCAAAAAATCTGTTGCACAATCGAAACGGTATAAGAGGTTCCATCAGTTCGCGAAAGAACAATTTCAAGGCACCAGTGACGACGTGAATGTCTAAGTCTGAATCCATTAGATTATAGTCATCGTCTACAAAGCACAGATGCACGTGTGCATACACGCAGTTATTTTAGAGCTGATGATTGTTTAACTAATTAATATGTCTATTCATTTTGTAACAACATATATACTCGAAAACCAAGGACTAGCATAAGAAATGCAATTTAAACGCAAAATGAACAGTTTATGAAGGATCTTCAAGTAGCAAGGAGTCGCTGACCGCAGCAGGAGTGTATATTCAGTTTAATGATACTGTGCAACATCAAAGTATTGTATTAAAAATTCATAAAGCACATTTAATACGATGGACTGTTCAGAGACGCTTCAGTGCACAAGGCCGCAAGTTAAGAAATAGATTCTCAGAAAAGAAACTTGATTACCAGCTAGAATTTGAGATCGAGTAGATGGTGACATTATAAGAGAAGAGCTCAATTGAGGTAAAGGAATGGAACTAAGTCAAAGCTGTTCTAGTAAGAGCAAAAAGCAGTGCTTTAAGTGTAGTAAAACAAATGCCTGGACGCTCATTATCTTTCCCTGCTGCGCATGCCAAATAAGTAGCAGGAAAGTGTTCAGATTTAAAAATAAGTGCATGGACGCCGTCCATGACCGTCCAAGCACACTTTAAGCCCTGGCAAAAAGGACATTTCAAGTAGGCTGAAAGAGCATCACCTTCCTCCATTCTTCTTCGGACAGTCAGAGTATATCAGTAGTAGAAGGAGACACATTACACGAGCCTGCTATAAACTAACGCCAACAATAAGCTACACACATCTCTAAGTCCTTTAAGAGCCATTTGAAAGAAACATGTTAGTTTTCTCAAAAAATTAGACAATTGCACGATGACTCAGTCTCCAACGAAAATTAATCATTATCCGAATATTCAATGTTGCTTAATGCATAAGTTGATTAAAATATCCAGTTTAACACATAAACATAATTTATTGAATAATATTGGACAAGTATTAAATGACACTTACTTTGGTTCACCGCAAATCGAAGTTTCTGAATGTCTGCCATGTTACCATTCATTCTGTACACGCCATCTGTGGTCAAACCTAAGCAGCGGAAGAAAACAAAGATGATTGCATGACCATTTAAAAACAAATGCAAGCAAATTTATTACATGGTATTGTGATGCAATGAAAAGTACATGGTTAGTACCGTAGTCAGTCTCCAATTTGTTGGAAAAGTCTCAGCATTATTCTTGATTTCAAAATTTTCAATGCTGTGAGAAATGTCAATAATAATATTCAGCGCTACAACGCCATTGGATTTCGTGGCACTTTCACTACTGTTGCGGAGGACAAGGCCTGATTTTCTAAACACTCAGAAACAGCTGCAAGCATAATTTTTTAAATCCCGAGGGATCCTAGGTACTTCGGGTAAAAAAAATAATAATAATAACAAATAATTCATCTATATTTCAGGCTCATATGAAAAACAGCAAAATACCACAAGAAAATTGATATCATCACAACCGCCGACACCACCACCACTACCGTCGTCATGTAAAGTAATTAAGTAAGATTATTGATTTTTAGACTACCAGCAAACACAAAGCACTAGTAATAATTATCATAAAATTTCAACCTCCACAAGGATGACAGCAACACAACACACACAAAACTAGTGAAGTCATCAATGGCGTGTCCACATTTGCATAAACACACAGACACACACACACACATAACACACACTTCTGGGAGCCAAAGCTACGGCTTTTGGCACCACCAGAAAATCACAAGTAGTGGGGCGTGGATACCTATTAGGAATCTCTTCATGAGGAGCAACTCAGAAATTTTCTGGCTGCACAAAGTCAGTGAGAATGCTGCAAAGCAGCATGATCGTAATGCATTTAAAAGTCAATGAAATTGGTATGTGTTTGGGTGAATTTTAGAGCACCGCCAGAAAATCACAAGCAGTGGGCCTGGATACCTAGTAGGAAGGAATCTCTTCATGAGGAGCAACACAGAAATTTTCTGGCCATACTATAAATTGCAATCATACCGCGTTGTGTCAGTCTAAAATTAAAGAATTCATTTTTAAAAAGAAATAAAGTTGTTGACGAGACGTTATCGACCTCTCGCTTCGACTGCGTTGATGCAATCCTGAACAAATCTCGGAATCGTCGAGTTCTCTGCTTCGCAAATCGTCAACAGATGCGAACCAAAGATTCCATCTACAAAAACACGTCCGTGTTGAAAATCGCAATTGAATGTTTGGAGATAAGACATGAAAGAAAACACTTTTTTAATCCACGATGAATTGTCATAGAAATATATGGAGATATAAATGAGCAAACAGAGATGCAATGTAAAGGAAATAGTAATCCTGGACATGAAAACAACAGATGAAAATTTAATATGAACCCTTTGCATGATGCAGTGACAAGTTATAAGTTTGTAAATAATAATTATGGATGCGCAATGAATAGGTTAAATGTTGTTTTGTGATGAACTTTGGTTTGCAGGAAACAATAGCAAAGCACCTTGCAATCAGAGAGCATTAGTTTTGCACCTTCTCTGATTTTAGAAAATTTAACATATAGAATTTTGATGCCCGGACAATTTGGAGTGGATAATTTGGAGCAGGCTGAAAATTTTTTACACCTAAATAGAAGTTGGATTGACGAAAGTATTAGCTTAAATAGAAGCTAGAACGATGAAAATAGTTCTTGCCTCCTCAATAGAAGTTGCAATTTTTTAAGCAATTGTTGCTTCAATAGAAGTTGGATTTATGAATACAATCGTTGATTAAATGCAAGATTGATTGATGAAAAAAAAATTTGTTTCAAAAGAAGTTTGATTGATCAGAATAATTCTTAGCCGCTTCGAATTGTCCGGCACGAAATTGTCTGGGAAACTGAATTTTGCATGTGGGTTAAGAAGCAAGTTCTTTTACATATGAATTTTACATGTCATGTAGGACAGTGATTCTTCACGTAGAGCCATAACCCACTAAGTAAATAACGCATTAAAACTCAGTATTTCTCGCCAGAGTCCTGATTCAATGTGTTTGCCTATTAACACAGGCTAAATTGCATAGTTTCTTTTAAGATAAGATAAGAATATGTATTCTTTAATAGATCAATTGCTATCCGCATTTTGGTGTACAGACATGGTATAATAAACAAGCGTACATCATTTCTATATCCAATCAATGCCAAATGTTTTAAATTAGCACAAAATCCTAAATCCAAAATCCAATAAAAATATGTTCGTTTAATGACCAACAATTTATGCCGCACTTTGTTTTAAAATTATGGTTTGACATTTAAATAAGATAAAGCATTCTCGTTAAAAACGAGATCCTCGTTAGGCTCAGTGGCGTAGGCAAGGGGGGGTTTCGGGGGTTAAACCCCCCCATTGGCTCCAGGAAAAAGTTTTCTAAGGCTATTTTTCCATTTAAGTAAGAAAAAATAGCAAAAAACAAGGTTTCCGGCCATAAAACCCCCCATGAAAAATTCCTGGCTACGCCACTGGTTAGGCTAGAACTCCACATGTCCATCATCTATAAGATCACCTTTGTAGATGCCTTTTGCACGAAGACTGTCTCGAGTTGGACGTCGGTTGAGCCAGAACCTCAGCTTTTCTTTCAGCCGAACTTTCTCGGCTGTTGACTGAATCGCCGTCTCTGATTGGGTTACGGCTACTTCTACACAAAGCATGAACTCAATCGTCTCAAAGAAAACAGGAGAAAAGTTTCTTCAATAGTCTACATACAACATCAGCAACCATACATGCATACATACATACATACACATACATATATACACATACATATATATATATTTATATATATATATACACAGGTGCATACATGCATACATACACACATACATACATACACAGATGCATACATGCTTATATACATACTGCATCAGTGACCATCCCTATGATGCACAGGCAGCACAGCCGAGTCGTACCATACGCCGTGCGTGTACACCGCTGCTAGCCGGTGTTTACATCTCGCTGGAGGATGGTTCACGCGGGTCAGTGGAGTGACCTCGACTGTTGTCACCGGCGGCGCTTCCAGCTACCGACTGACAAGCGACGAATGCCTTCTCCTACACGCATCCTTGCTTGAGCCTTGACGATTAGCCGGACGGGCGTCATCTACCACCTACCAGAGACTCTGATCAACCACACCATCTACCAGCTGTCTAGGGAATCCGATGGTTAACTCTGTGTTTGCGAGGGCTCGCCACTGGTGACTCTTTCAGCTTACTGTGTTTTGCAACTTGTTAATTTTCATTCGCTATGACTCTTAACATCATTTCGGCTGGTTAGTGCAGAGAGAGCCTCTGAGTAGTTCCTCTGAATAGATATCCTGAAGAGGCGCTATATAAATTATCAGAATGCATGAAGAATGAATGAATAATGACCATCATCATTATCACCTTCATCATCATTAGCAATTATTATTTAATTATTAATTTTGTTTAGCCCATGAGGTACTGCATTACCCTGGGACTTAAAGATCATCATTAATTATTAATATCATCATCGTCGCCATCACCACCATCTTTATTGATACCTTTCTTTGGCTGTTTCTGTTTCTCTTTGTTCTTCTTCTGAATGGCAGGAGACGCCGTGGGGTCCAGTGTGCCTGTACTCGGCGATTTATCCACATCGCTATTCAGAGACTGTGAACTGCCGGCCTTTTCAGTCGTCAATGTACTCATCAGCTTCATCTAAAGAACATGAAACTTAATATCACAACAGCTAGAAGGTAATCCCAATGTTCAGACATTTGTTTGATGATGTCCATTTCATACTTCAGGATACGGCAAACGTGTATTTTAGCATTGTAAATTATTTGCATTGCATGGGTTTCAGCGCTGTTGGTCAAATACAACTTGTATTGTCGAAAAGAATTCTATCTAAATAGTTGTCGGATTGAAAAAATAATAGTTACTTATATTGAAGTGTGATTGCTGGAAAGAATCTTGCTAAAATAGAAGCTGGATTCATGATGAACAATAATATTTAACTAAGCAGAAGTTGCATTGATGAAAATATAATTGCTGGCTAAATAGGAGCCGGATAGATTTTAAACAAATTCTTGCCTGAACCGAAGCTGGATAGATGAGAAGGATACTTGCCAAACTAGAAGCCGGATCGACCAAAAATTATAATGATGCAATGAGCGAATAATCTACGATGCTAAAATACACGTTTACCAGGATATCTTTATTCATTCATTGTGCCAGGAAGACACGATAAGCTCACTCGAGCTTCTTTCCCTTCCAGACTCACTATAGTACTAGTCTAAATGTTTGTTTACAACAATGTGTGCAATTAAACATTGTTGTTGGTGAAATAAATCAATAAACTTGAAATATGAATGTCCCCAGCTGTTCAATTCATATACCTGAAAACCCGTAAAACATAGATGTAAAAAACGATGGAAACGGAATAAAAAACGGGGAAAAACGTCGTTTTTTTCCAAAAAATAAAAAACGACAAAAAACGATAAAAAACGGAAACGGTAAATAATTTGACTTTGCTACATCTAAAACCGCATTTTAACCTTGAAAAGATTGATTAGGAACCTACTACACGCAGGCTATCTCTTAAATGATGAAGTTAAACGGTGAAATAATGACTTTAGTTAGCTGAATTCTTGAGAGTTGGCGGGAAACATAAGAAATATCAGAAAAAAATTAAAGTTAAGAAAAATAATAACCGAAAGTAAATGAATAAATAAAGTTAAAGAAAAAAAAACGATAAAAAACGATGGGAAAAATAAAAAAACGAAAAAAACGAGGTTTTTTGGGAGAGAATAAAAAACGGAAAAAAACGTTTTTTACATCTATGCCGTAAAATACTAGATGCCATTAAAATAATGTTTTAATAGTTCATAAACATTTAACATAAGCTAATAGAGGGAATAGTTTGAACATGAGATAATTGAACATGAGATAATTCCGCATTTTTATTTGATTAACGAGCATGGCAAGTTGGCTCTAACCGCCAAAGAGAGCTTTATCAAACTCAATCTGTATTCATGAAAGCAAAATTGAAGGACTGTCTTACTTACGAGAAGTGAGATATTCTTGGACAAGGCTTCGTACCATTCTTCGATAACATCGACCTCCTCATGATGTAACAGATATTCTGTGCCATTCGGGTTTGAAAGCTATCAACAAGCAACAACAGATCAAGGCTGACCAGGCGAGACACTAATTTCCACACCTCTACGTAAGGTTCCCAGAAGAAAGGCCCTAAGAATGGATAAACATTTTGACAAGGAACGAGTCTTAAAATAAGAAAAAAGCAAAGCATGAAACAAATTTAAGAAAATCATCAACACCAATGACTATGAGGCTATGACCTGACTAACAACTATTGTGCAAATCATCTACAAACCAGATTAGCAAAATGTCTCAAGGTAATAACTGCCAGGAAAAATCTCTTGCTGCTCATTAATTCTTCTCTCCCTCTGCATAACCTGTTTTCCTACTATTCGCCAAAGAGCAACGCAAGGTTCATCTATCGCTTTAGACTTCTAAATTATTCACGGTTTCGCGGGTTTCAGCTTTGGTCGAAAACAATTTGGATTCATGAAGAGTTCTTGCCAAAATAGAAGTTGGACTGATGAAAATAATTTCTCATTAAATACAAGTGGGAGTGACGAACAGATTCTTGCTTAAATAAGAGTTCGATTGATGAAAAGCAATTGCTACTTAAATAAAAGTTGGACTGACCATAACGAACTACTTCCTGAATTGAAGGTGGCTTGATGAAAATGATTCACATTAAAGTAGAAGTTGGACTGATGAAAAACAACAATGCTACATCAGGCGAATAATTTAGGCCACTAAAACGATCGATCACCACAACAACGTTGGTCCAAACGAAGGCAAATCAACATGCAGACCTGAATAAGATTTTTCCGACTGCTACGATTGGTGTTTCCCATCTGAACGGTTGTTGAACGAAGTTCAAGAAATCCTTCAGGTTTGCTCATATTCACCTTCTGTGTGTGGAAAACAAGTGTATAAAATTATAGAATTATAGTGGTAATATCAAATCAGTTATTTTAATCATTAGGTTTACTATATATACATTCAGCAAACTATGTCTTGAAATTAAAATTTTACAGTGAAAATTCTTTGCTCATATACAAAGATTAGCCAAATTTTAAGTTTCTTTAATATCAAAAATCCGTTCAAAACAGAAAACATAAATTTCAAATTAGTGGTTTTTCAGCAATTCTTCTATAAATTGTAACAACTGAAGCCTGAAGCAATAAAACTAAAAACTCAACTAATTTCAACAATAAAAACTTGCATAATGAGAAATTCAAAAAAATAGACCATTATGATATATATATATATACAAAATGTTTACAAATGGTAAAATTTAAAATATTGAAACATCAGACACACAATTCTCATCAAATCTGAATCACGCATCCTAAACTATTTTAAATTTCCAGCCTTATTGCCAACACGGAAAGGCATCAGTGGTCTTCAAGTTGCTGTGCTCTACCCATAGGACAACTCCAATGTGCATATTATGGTACCACCGCCCACAGACACACGCAACGAATGGTTGATCACTCTACCGTACCTCACCCCCTGATGTTCAATCTTACGGTATTAATTGCCTTCTGCTCTTTGTGAAAGTAAAGCATCGACCCGCACAGCACAACGTACGAATGCGCCCAGCTTTTCCTGCAGAAAAACACAACACAATACTCACTACCATGTATAGCAGTGGTTCCCAACCTTTTTTGACTTTAGGGCCACTTTTTCTAAGTTGAAGGACATGAGGGCCGCTTTTTCTTAGTTGAATGACATTAGGGGGCCACAGGCTAAAATTTAAATAACTAAACGCATATAAAAATTTTATAATTGAATCAAAATACAATGTTTGATGTTATTTATAGACGTCAAAATAAAATAAATTGTACTGGGAGATAATTGTGTTCTATCTCATCCAAATTGTTAATTTTGTCATATATTTCTGTTAATTCTTTGAGGGTCAAGGGCCATATTTTGAGGCCTGGCGGGCCACGGGTTGGGAACCACTGATGCAGAGGTTCATGGGTTTATCCCGTGCTGCCCTCCATAAGCCGGCTCATGCAACTACACCATCCCTCGCCTTCTTTACGCTTCCCCTGCTTCGTAGGGTACACCACAGCAAGTGATCACCTCAAACTCCAACGTTTCATTCGAAGGCTTAAGCGATTGGGCTGCCTCCCATCTCAAGACCCTTACATCCCGTCCGTAGTGTGTAGTCATCAGATATGGACGTTTTGACTGAGCTTCAAAGCAGTACGTCTACTATCATTATTAGCTCTGTCCTTTTCATGTTTGCTGTCCCTAAGGAATGGAACCTACCAATGTTGACACCAAATTCAAACTCTTTTTCCTCCTTTAATTAAATAAGAAACACCTCAAAACTCACTATTTCACGTTGGTTTTTAATAACTGATAAAACACGCCTTAGAGTCACATTTCTCCGACCTTGCGCATGTCCAAAATGTTTGTAATAATAATAATAATAATTACAACAAATGTGAACTAGTAAATGCAATTTCTCTGGGAATTGCAATTGCAAAATAATAAAGCACCACTAGGTCATGCAGAGGCAGAAGCCTGATGGCACAGTGTGCAAAGCAGGCAATACACAAACAGGACAAAGTTGAGGAAAGACAGTAAGTATTTAGCGGAACACCACATATTTTTAAAGGCATGCTAAACAGTGTGTGTCAAGTTACGAGGGACATTGATACGACTTTGTGCTACGACGACTAGCGCTAAAACGAAAGTGATAACCCAGTGCTGCATGTCCTTCTGCATGGCAGAGTTGTACGCAGAGAGTAGCGGTTGAGGATAGGTTGACAGGAACAAGGAAGATGAGGATCAACAGGAAGATAAGGAGAAAAGGAAAGCACAGAGCTAAAGGCAAATTAATCTTCAAATGACTTGATGAACATTATGAATGCTACCAAACATCCTTCAGCCATCTATCGCAAACAGCTTTCTCTGTTTAATTGTTATCACTGATGCTTATCTTATATCTGAATAACTAAAATAGCATCATTAAGTCTTTTACCTAAATGGCAATTAAGTCTGATAAAGTTTTCAATGCACGACATCATAATGCCACAATTCAAGTGGCGCATACAACTGGTTAATAACTTCAATGAAATTCCAAGTAAGATTACATACATGCAGAACTTTCAAGATGACAACCAATTTCAGAGAACTTTGTGAACTAGAATTAATATTAAGAGACAATTCACTTACTTTATTTTCTTTCCATTGTCCGACAGCTTCGTTTTGTATAGCGTTCCAGCTTTATCAGAAAACTATAGCAAAAAAGATATAGATCTGGATGAACACACACACACACACACACACACACACATTGATCAAGATGTTTACAAAGTCTCTTTTGAAGAAACTCTCAAAGGCACAGGTTCTGAAAAATGTGAGTTAAGATAAGCTGCAAATGTTGAAGCCACTGCTTCATTAGTCAAGTTTGAATATCTAATTTCAATGTCAGGGCCACCTGGTCCAAAGAGTCTGAATATTATGCTGTCAAATATGAATGGGGAGCGATTCCTTGTTTGTTTGTTTTGTTTGTTTGTATGCACACTTGTTATAGCACCCCTTCAAGCACTCTACTCAGAGGCGCTCCGAACTGCAGAGCGGACACTGCATCAGAGTTTCACACCGAAGCGCTGAGCAATTGCGAGAGGAGGACTTGCCCAAGGTCCCTACGCAGCGACTTGAGGTGGATTCGAACCTTCCGGCTTCAAGGCAACAACGTCACCACTACACCACCGCGCCCCACTTGTGGCAAACACGTGTATGTGGTGTTGGCCCACCACCACCACCAGTGTTATCTCTATTAACTGAAACTATAACTAAAATAGTAAGATAGCTGGAAAATGTTTGGCAGTTAACTGTAACTAAAGCTGAAACTGAAAAATGACGAATAACTGTAACTGTAATAGGAACTGAAAATCAATAATTGCATGACTGAAAAATCACAAAGCGTTAACTTGAAAGTGAAACATGAGTGTTTTTCATTACTTTTTTAACTGCACAATGTACGCTAATCCTACTCTAGCTTACAGTCAGTTCTTCTAAGCTCATTTAGCTTCCAGTTCCTTTCCCTTTTGTTCTGTCGTCATTCATCAACATTGGCGCTAATCGTTAAAAAATCGACAAGTACACGACAAATGGTGTTTTAAAAGCCAAGTAGCGGTCAAAATGTAGAAAGAAATGTGTGGGAATATATTGCAGTAGACAAGAGTAGATGTTGCGTCCACACGGGCAACGATGTGGAATAACATGAGTATGGCATGTTTATTGACGGGGAAAATGTGACATATCTTTGAAATCAAATTTGCATAGTAAACATAAGGATTGTGCAGCGACTCAGCTGCGGAAGGAAAAGCAGATGGAACAACCTGATGACAAAGTCAACTCTGCACAACCCAAGCGGAAAGTCATGGCAAAATATGTATTGCGACCACCTGAAAATTAAATTATCTTTCCATTTATTTGAAAAAAATCATAGAGTCAAGTACATTGCTCCACAAATATCTGGACAACTGAAAATAAAAACTGAATAAAGTACTTCGCTCCACATCTGAAAATAAAAACTGAAACTGTAACTGAAAACCCGTAATTGAAAACTAACAAATCAGTTTTGGTCAACTGTAACTGTAACTGAAAAATCCAAAATAAGGTAATTGTAACTGAAACCGAAAAACCACAACTGAAATAACACCGTCCACCACTGGTGATTCAAGGTCCCAACATCCTTACACACATCACAGTGCATTTTAGTGGTATCCAAAAGGACAGCATATGAGAGAATTCCGAAAGTGTACAAAATGCTACCTGTATCCAAAAGACAAGCATGTGAGAGGTATCCAATAGAATTTGAGAGGTGGCCAAAGTGCAGTCAAGAAATATTTAAAGTACAATGTGAGAAACATTGAGGTACGCTGACAACATATGAAGATAAGACGTTAGATACTGCTAACTGTTCACAAATTTCATCCCAAACAAAATATATATACAGAAATCGATCTCAAATGCAAGAAGCAGTGACATTCTTTTGAACTAACAAAACACATTAGATATATGGTTAAAGATCTCTAATAACAGACAGTTTATGCTCATTAAACCAAATTATATATCATCGTAGCAATATGTGGGTTGCAACCGCCAAGCTTGAAACACAGATAATTGAGAGGAAATTTTATATATATCCTGCTCAAAAAGCACTACAAAAGGCCAGTATCATTAACCAGATGCGGGCATATGATTTGCTAACATGTGCTTGCAATTTGAGGAGAGTGCGAGTCATAGCTATAACCTATGATACACGTGTGGGGTTGTGATAGACTGAAAAAGGAAACCCAAACTTCAACTTTCAATTTCCCAACTTGGACACTATTTCACATTCAACAACATACAGCCAATAAATATTGACTTCCATTATAAAATATTTACTATATAATTAGTCTCAACAGCTTTGCCTTTGTCACTTGCAAAATACTATAAAATGCATATGTTAGTAAGTGGAGCCCGATTATACAGGCAGTGGCAGTTGCGAATCAACTTGCTTCCAAACTGTAAACATGCAAAGAAAGGCCCACATAAAGTTCTTCCAGAGGCTGACGATCGAACGCGATAAACGTTTGTTATACACATGCTATGATATTCTGGTGATTCTTGCCTTTGAATGTACATGCCCCTTATGTAAAATGTCGCTTGTAACTCAGAATACGGTCTGCAACTGAGAATTAAAGTCAATACTTACTTACTTACTTAGATGATGCCAATCTAAAGAGCGGGGTAGCCTCAAAGAGCAGTAATAACAGGGCTGCACACGAGAGCATGCAGCATGTACTCACCTAACAAATATTTGTGTTTAGTGTAAGTACAATACTGACTATTTACAATGTATGGTTGTAAATATTACCGTACAAGTATCTTTGTAGCAGTTCTTCCAAAAAATTCATATTGACGTCAAACTAACTCACCTGATAGATATCACTGGCTGGGTCTTCACCAAATTTCTGATCATCATTGGCTTCAAACTGAAATGAATTAAAATCACAAAGTCGAATCAATTAAGCAACTCTGTTAGTCAATGGTATTAAACATTCATGTCCTTTGGACTTTGCTACCACACCTCTGCAGCAATGGGATTAACCTTCAAACCTCACCACATAACTTCCCATTACCTATTAAAGAGCAACATAACTTCATTTCACATATTATTGATAAGCACATCTACTCATCTAAGGCTCATGAGAACAGCAGGCTCAATATGCTATAATATAATATAATAAATTATTTTATCATCTCATGGATTGCATGACGTTGTGAGGTCCACAGTTGTGGGTGGTTTGCTTTACTCATCATCTTCATGGTGAGAATTTGTAGGTGCTTGTGATCGAAGAAGGCTGCAGGTTGTATTAAACCAATTTTGTCTGCTGGGATAGGTCCGTGAGGAAACCCATCTTTTGAGCAATGTGCTCAAGGGCAGACACGGCACTATTGCTTTGATTTTGCTCAATCCTGAGCACGTGCTGTTCTATTACTTTGCCCCTGATGAAGCAGTTGGAGCGCTCGTTTCGACCAAGAGCACATGATAAGAGTTCTTCTGGAGGCTGACTATAGAACGTGAAGAACGTTTCTTATTCATATTTATTCTTCTTATCTTTGAATGTACACGCTTATGCGCAATGCTGTTTGCAAAGTCTCAAGATGCGGCCTGCAATTGAGAATTACAGTGAAGACTTACTTACTTACTTGTGCACTAAAATTAGTTTATCTCTGCACTGTGACTGCCTCCATAATGTCCAGATAAAAATTGTCTGCTTATGGCATATATGCAATAAGCAGACAATATTTATTTATTGACACAGATATATCTGCACGTCAACTTTATTACATAAAACAAACAAATTGATTGATTGACTGAGAAAAAAACTGTTGCAATCAACTTTAGAATTGCGAAGAATTGCAACTTTGGTGGCCAGCTTAAAAGTGACTATCAATTGATGCCTAGTATGTTTGCAATCATGATGCAAAAGAATTTTCCCAAGCAGAGTATATCATCGTGGTACATTAAGTCGAAAACAGAACAGAGTCTTGCTTTACCTCCGGCAGCTCCCAACGTGATTCCTGGCTTTCATCATTGAAGAAGTACCGCCTACTTTCCCCATCAAACAACTGAATCCACTAAAAATTTCAACATATTCATAATATTCATTAATAATATTAATAATATTCATAATATTCATTAATATTACCGGGGTGTTGAATAGAATATTTGTAATTGTGTGGTATGTCAACTGAGGTTAAATGGAAGCTGGATTGATGAAAACTATTCTTGCAAAGTAGAAGTTGGATAGATGAAAAATATTGATGCCATATCGGACAAATGATTTAGAATGCTAAAACAATAGTACAGCAAGCAATTACTTAGATAGGTATAAAATCAACACATGCACAAAAAGTGATCTTTTAGAACCGACAGACTCCAAAACCAGAGCAGAAATAATTGAATAGTGTATCCGTATTTTATAATAGAAATCACAAAAATTAGGGTGAACTTTTATAACAGAAAATTACTGTATGGATCTTACCTTTTCACTGTTTATCTGGTTTACATAGACAGTCTCTCCACTGGCATTCAGTTCTTCCCTCCAAACAGATGGAACACCACTCAAGCCATTCTTCGAGCCATCCTGCATCTAAACAAATTTAGGAGAAAGTATTCATTTTTTAATGGAATAGCTTCCAAAATTCTTAGAGTTTTAATCCCAAGAAGTAGGTAAAAAGAGTTGAGTCACATATAAAGCACTGTATCTAATCATCTACATCTGTATAGATCCATACGCAAAAAAAGTCAAATAAACTACGTTACTTTATTAACCTATATTTAACTTTTTATTTATTTTGAGTTAAGGCAGATGGAAGGTATCCTGATGAAACTGTTCACATGCTTCTCAAAGTAATATGATAATCTTCATTTAATTTATGAAAAGAGACAAATCCAGGTGACACACTGCACCCAGTTACACGCCAAAGCACATTAAAATTAAAAAAATCAACAACGGCAAACATTTTGTGAACATAACAATGTCTGTCATGAATTGGCAACCACCATCATTGTATCTGTTTTTTTATATTAAATTGCTACCATGTTATAGCAGCATATAGGTTTTTGCAAAGAGGCTCCATCTAGCAGGATCGCTCTCTTGCTCCTTAACATATGGCAGAATGATTGTATATCATCATAATTGTCAACTACGATTAATCAGTGTTTAATCATTGTGAATTGTAATTATACATTTATATAGCGCCACTTCAAGAGAACTACTCAGAGGCACTCCCGACCTGACACCAAACCACAATCAAAGAGAATGGTTTCAAACGCTTGCGGAAAAGGGGCAAGGAAAGACAGAGAAGTTTATGACTGTTCTATAGTATATCTATTTGTTATGGAAACAGTAAACAAACTGAATTGAATGGATACAGCGCTTCTTGAAGAATTACTATTCAGAGGTGCTCCCAGCACGGACACTCCATGAGAAAAGAAATGCCGAACGCTTACCACTACAGAGGTCTTTCTCACCTGACAGTTTTTAAACCGATATAATCATTAATTGTGGGGTAAAGGTTAAGAGACTGATAAGGAAAAATCAGTCATCATTTTGACCCTTAGTGATGAAGGAAAGTCATTAAAAATGGTGGGGCGACCACAGCAAATGCCCGATGTTGAGGAAAAGCAATCAAAAAGATCAAGACAATCATCAGAATGCAGTGGGCAAGATGAAGTGGCAGATAAAGGTTTTCGCATATAGTTCGAGGGGTATTTAGGGGAATTTCCCAGCTGTGCCTTGGAAACCAGACAGAGGATCTTCTCTGAAGCATTTACGGCCAATTGAAGGCAAGTGAGTTGAGATGAAATGACAAAAGCCAGCCGAGATAAGGCAGAGTGAGATCTAGGATATGGCATCGTCAAGTGTATATTTGTCAATCTTGACTCTATAATATTTATGTAAGATGGTTATCGGGCTGACTTACTTCAAATGGTCAAATCTAAAGTGAAAAACTGTCCTTTTGTGAAAGAGTCTTTTCGGTTTCAGGGCCCATGTCTGGAATTTCCAATTTTATCTCTTCGCTAAGCTTAGTAACTTGTGTCAATTCGTTCGCTACTTAAAGCTTTCCTTTTACGTTTTACCTTAAACACACACTGGATAAATGTTAACAGCTCAAATTGCAATCGACTACTCACCTAGCCAATACACCCATATTCTCTTTCCACCTAAACTTACCCTAACCTCCTCTCCCAGAAACGTCATGGCACTTAATTTGCACATAATACTCTACTCCTTGTATGGTAACGTAATAAGTCCACATAAAGCGCAAAAATAGCTGATAAATCAGATCTCAAAGACGCATCTCATAAACCTGGGCACTAGGAAGCAGAACAACAGCGCCTTTCAGACATTCTAAAAACGTACTTTATATGTTAAGTGTACATAATTATATACAACACATACAGACATAAAGACATACACAATTACATATGCATGCATACTTACATATTATTGCATACATCTTGAAGGGGTGCTAAATAACAAGTGCTAATACTGTCATACATAACATACATCCATGCATAGATAAAACATACACACATACAAGTCATACAAACGTACATACAGTACACACGCATACACAGTCTCACACACACACACACACACATACAACCACATACACAATACATACATGTATGCAAATATGCATACAACAAAAAGACAATATATTTATCTCTGGAGTTTCATTTCCGGTAACAGCATTCTTGAATATATCTGACCTCGCCAGCATTTTCCTTTGCGGACTGCGACACTTTACGAGGCAGGATCCAGCTTCTCTCATGTGTCAGACGATTGTAGTAATAAGTCCGGCCAGACTCGCTATCACAGTAACTCTCGTAACCACCTTCGTAGGTTTTCTGTGGCACAGCTCCATCTGGTGGCCAGGGAGGGAGACCAGACTGTTGGCCCTGGACGTGTAGTAATTGTGTGTTTGTGTGATGACTTGCTATTGATTCATCCGGAGACTAAAACATGTTGTAATGTAATGTAACATTGTATTGATCAAAAGATTGAGGCTAAAATCCCTATCATGGAATAAATTTGTCTCAGGACATTGTGTAAAATATGACAATTTATATGGAAATACCAAAGCAGCTTCATGGATGTTACTGCCTTCAAGTGTAATGCGACCAAAACTAGAAATCTTAAAATATTGACTATAAAACATGTCGAAGAATACTTTTAAAAAATACTGACCAAATGTCAAAGAATACTTTTTAAACATACTGACAGAAAACTCCTAACAACTCTTACCCTGTCTCATCTGATCCCTCAACTTTCAAATCCTGACCCAGACAACACCCGTCTTAGTAGATTTTTACGCCCCTCTGACCTACATGGTAACTTGACCCAGACAACCTGTGTGGATTATTCTTAGGGACAACCATTTTGATGCAACACAGCGCTCGTCAATAAGCTCGTGCCCCGCGCTTGGCATTCGAGTAGCGCTTTAGAAGTTTGGAGATTATGACTACGATTAATAAACACTGTGATAGAATACTTTTCAAACTTTAATATGGATTTTATCTTTAACAGCATTTGACAAACAAATTGTACGCATATAAAATGTATACATAATTTTCACAATCATGACAGACCTCAACAAGAAATGCCATCCAATTAACTTCATTTCAGTCATTGTGACTCAAACTTCTAAAAACTAATTATTGATCTGTCATTCATTCATTCAAGAATTTATGTAGCGCCTCTTCAAGGAAACCACTCAGAGGCGCTCCCGACTCCAGAACGGCTAAACCGAACAGTTTTTAAGTGCTTATAGAATGTGTCAGAGAGTGATCCCAACATCTTACAAGGATTATGTTGCGCTTAGGGCCACTGCCTTTAAGCAAGATCATCTACCCTTCAATGTCATCATGCACAACATCTGTTAATAGCCAGTTTCGCTATAATTGCATTTCCTGTCTTCAACCATTTGGAACACATCTTCCATAAATTAAAATGAAAAAATCTTGGCACACTAAAAAGAATGCATCAAAGCCTCACCTTGTCATTTAACGATGCCTCAAAAGCATCATAATCGTCAAGGAACTCTACATCCAGACTCTGCATACTACCCTTATATCTATGTCTAGTCAAACTACCACTGCTCTCGTCAAAGACGTCTCTGTCACCAGCCAAGTTCACATCTTCACCAACGCGATTCCCCTTCTCCAAATCGCTCTCGTCGCTGCTTCTACATCCCACTTCCCTCTTCGCTTCCCTGCTCTTCAACTTCTCATTATTTTGCGATATCAGAATATTGAAAAGTTCGATTCGAGCCTCGTCTGTAATGGCGGGGAACGATTTACTAGCTTCAAGCTGAAGGTTTCCGTGAAGGTTTTTGGGCTTCACCGGTGGTTTCGGGGGTGGATCCCTCTTTCCGGAAAGACCCGCAACAACGGTCGGATGTTTTCCACGTGGGATCTCCTCAACGTAGCCTGCTGGAACGTAGAGCAGCTGGCGGTCTTGCTCCGTTCGGATCACGGACCACCAGTTCTCGGAGACCTTTTCCACGAGGTGGAAATTCTCTCCAGCGTTGAGGCGGATCAAGGACTTGTCAGCGGGGTGGGTGTACATGTAGTCGTGCAAGAGATGCACGAAAGATGTGTTTGCGATTTTAAAGGAAGCCATGGCTTCCAGTCTGAAATGAAACAGAACTTATAAATCAATATGTCACAAAATCTTTTAAAAATCTACACTCACTGAATAGTCTGGTAGAAAGGCAATCGCCATCATCAATTGGAAGTGATGGGTACAAACAAACGACCCTCACCGTCTTCTATTACTTATCAAGTCGATTAAACTAGTAATTCGTAAAAAAACAAAGGCTAAGTATAATATTATGCTATATTATTTCATATTCAAATGCAAAATGGAAGCCGGGTGGATGAAAATAATTTTTGCCTCACTGAAAATTGAAGTCTCCCAATGACCTTGATAAATTTCATCAATTCATTTTCCACTTAAGGAATAATTTTTTTCAGCAATAAAAATTCTTAGAAAGGAAGAATCATTGCTGTCAATCCATCTTTCATTTAAGCAGGAACTTTTTCATCAATACAAAGTTCTTCTGTTTAATGTAAGAATCATTTCCGTCAATTTCAATTCCATTTAGGCAAAAACTTCGTCGAGCAAATTTATTAGGACAAACATACACTTCTCATCTTCTATTTAATGAATTAGTTTAATCAAGTCAACTTCCAATTTGGCAAACAATTATTTACGTCAATCTAGCTTCCATTTGACAATATAAATGTGCATTTTAGCGTTGTAAATTATTCGCTTGTTGTGGCATTATCATTTTCAAAGAATACATCTTCCACTCTTGCAAGAAATTAATCCCACTTCCATATAGCGGCAATTATTTTTTCCATCAACACAACCTGTATGTAATAAAATCAATCAATCGTACTTTATTAATCACCATATAGATGTATACATACAGTATAGCACAAGCACAAGCAGGTAGTTGAAATGGTCACATGCATTTGATGTCAAAGGGTAAGCCCAATGGAACGTAAGGTTCCGCTAACAGGGTCGTCCAATATTACATGAAGAATCAATCAATCATTAACTCTCTACACAACCGTGCACATCTCAAGACAGTTGTATAGCATTAAGGTGTAACGCATTCCATTCCATTTTACAAGTTTATCAAAGTACATTGAATGCAAGCTATGCAACGAAACAAGTGATAAAACAAAACATTAAAAAATACAACAGTTAAAAAAAAAACAGTACACGTGCAAGCAGTGCATGTGCAAAATAAACCATATTGTGAACTTAGACAATTTTGCATCTAAAAGAAATAATTTCAATTTGTATTTGAATTGGTACATTGTAGATACACAAGTAAGTTCAATCTATAGGCAGATTAATTAAAAATCATTGTTCGCCAATTCAGCTTCGAGTTGTTCGCAATTGAATTCCCACTTCTATTTCAGTAAAAATTATTTTCATCAATCCGACTTCTACTTAGCACAGAAATATTCTCATCAATCCGACTTGTATTCGCAAATCGCCAAAGCCCATGCAATGGCAAATAATTTACTATGCTAACATGCACGATTACCTTCACAAAATAAAATAATTTGGCATAACTGCAGATTAAGAAACCGTGAGTGTCGGTTAGTGGTCAGGTGAGGCGTCGTGAGGGTCGGTTAGGATTAGGGCTGTCGAGAGATACTGTCCAAAAATACAGCATACGCTTCGGTCCCCGATACAGCAACCATGCCAATAATTTCAGAACATCAACTAACGTTTTACCATTTGAACAATTTTCAAATGATGAATTTCGCAAATGAGCAAGGAACTGAAATAGCTTTAAAATGCATATCTAACAACTAAAATGGGAGGAAGAAACTGAAAGGTCGATCCATAACAAGTAAGAGATCCTAGCAATCTTTTGAAGCTGCTCATTTCTTGCTTACTTACCAAATCGCACAAACTAACATAAGGTCATGTATAAATACCGAAAGTCAAACTCACCATGGCACACTAAAAACACTATTCTCGTTGTGCGCTGATACGTCTGGTACTTAAACAAAACAATACATTAGAACGAGGTTAATAAAAGCAGATAAACTGTATTATTTTTGCAATATTGAAGAATAAGGAAGCGATAAAACCTGTCTGTTTGCATTATCTATATCTATGTTTCTTCAAACACCCTCAAACATGACCTCAAGCATATATCTTATTCGGAGATGTCCAACCGATGACGTCGGTTTCAGGAACGTTTTGTGTAATAATTATGCAATGAATTATGTATGTGTGTGCACTTGTTATAGCCCCCTTCAAGCTCTCTCTCTCTCTCTCTCTCTCTCTCTCTCTCTCTCTCTCTCTCTCTCTCTCTCTCTCTCTCTCTCTCTCTCTCTCTCTCTCTGAATCTCTACTCAGAGGCGCTCCCGACTGCAGAGCGTAGCCTACACTGCATCGCTTTCACGCCGAAGCGCTGAGCAATTGCGAGTGCAGGACTTGCTCAAAGTCCCTACGCGGCGACGTGAGGTGGATTCGAACCTCGAACCTTCCGGCTTCAAGGCAACGACGCCACCACTACACCACCGCGCCCCACAAATGAATTATAATCAGTGCTTAAAGTGTGGAAAACTAAGTGCCTGGACGCCCCTTATCTTTCCAAAAGAAGTACCTGGACGCCCCTTACCTTTCCAGTCATTGCTGGCCAATAAGTGGCTGGACGGCAGTCAGATTTTAAAATAAGTGCATGGACGCCGTCCATGACCGTCCAGCCACACTTTAAGCCCTGATTATAATTATATTTGAGATGGAAGGTTTTTCGAAGTTGTAGGCCCTATGCATGCCGATAGGCCTATTGTGTGGCCAGGCGGCGCCCGCAGGATATTTTTTTGTACGCACATAAATTTTTGATATGGAGGGGCGAAGAGGGAAAGAATTTTCTACCCGTCAAAAAAACTGCTGACTTTTTTTAGTCATCGCGCTGTACGCACTTGCGTACGTGCGTACGTCTGCGGGCGCCGCTGGTGTGGCCTTACAGAGCTAGGTGATTTGCCATTGCATGCCTTCCCCTGGTTTTGCCTGCCGTGCCCGTTCGTTCACTTTCCCATTACAGGAAAGTTACTAGGCCTATAACGGTCTGCACCACGTGAAGGTGGGCGCCGATGACTTTGGTTCATCAACCCAGGTCGGGTCCGAGTCTACGATCAAAAGATGCGTCGGCCAGGTCTCCTCCATCCTTTACTCTATGCAACTTAAGTGGCTGATGAACCTTAGCAAACCAGTAAAAGGTTCCACGACGTACTATGGATATATAATATAGCCGCTTGGACTACTGTACGTTGCTCTATTCTTGTTGGATTGCCTGATATTCCGACTTGACCGTGTTCTTCGGTCTGCAGCCCGGCTATTTGAGCGAATTCCTAAATAGGCCTATGCCTCTGTTTCATCATACATGCGTGATAATCTACACTGGCTCCCTATATCACAGCGCATCGAGTACAGAATTGCTTCACTGGTTTGGCGTTGTCTCCTTAATTGGCTGTGCTCCGACTTATCTTTTTGAGCTCTGCTGTCTAGTAGGCCTAGGCCTATCTGTTGTCCTGGCTCGCAGATCCCTTCGCTCTGCCTCTAGCGGGAAGCTTTTGGTCCCACGTGTTGAAACCTCGAGCAACCTGCCAGTGTCGTGCTTTCTCAGTTGATGTAGGTCCATCTGTCTGGAAGTCTCCCGTTGCAGGTGCGCCTAAGGTTGACTCGTCAATGTTCTACAAGCTTCTTAAAACTGTTTTGTTTCACCGTGGTTTATATTATTATTACATAAATTTATAACGCGCGCAAGGTCACACCAAAGTGTGAATCTGAGGCGCGAAGGCGTGGTTGCACTGAGAGCGCTTCTGAGTGGTTTTCTTGAATGGGTGCTATATAAATTCTTGAAGTGAATGAATGACAATTGGTCTACCGACAACTAGTCTACCGACAACAGGTCTACAGGAAACTCGTATTGATGAAATATAAGCTGGATTTACGATTTTTAAAGCTTAAATGGAAGCTGGATTAATGATTTTCATTCATGTATTTCAACATGCATCCAGCTTCTACTTTAGATCTAAAAAATACCTTCAGCCAGTTTCTATTTCTCGCTCATTATTTTCGTCAATCCAATATCAATTTCAGATATAATAATACCCTCGTTCAGTTTCCGTTGCTTAAGCGTTTTTCATCAATCCAGCTTCTATTTTAGATCTAGAAATACCTTCATCCAGCTTTTATTTCTGATGCGTTATTTTCTACAATCCAGCTAGCTTCTATTTCACCTGTAAAAGAACCCGCATCCAAATTCTTTTTCTCTTGCGTTCTTTCATCAATCCAGCCTACATTTCACCTGTAAAACTTTCATCCAGCTTCCATTTTTCAAGCGCTGGACCAGTTCTCTGTAGACCAGTTGTCGTGACACCAGCCATAAAGCATGTAAAAAATAAACGAACTATGGCGGCGCCGCCACTACTTATAGAAGTCCAATTAAATACGAACACCTCAATAAAGATTTAGTAGCCATCAGAGATGGTAATGGCAGGAAACTAGTCGAACCAGATAAAGTGAGTCAGAGATGGAAAGAGTACTGTGAGGAATTATACGAGGGAGAAGAGAACATACATGTAGAGATCGCTGTGCCAGAAAAAGAGCTGAACAACTGAATTCACATTGATACAATGGTATGGTCCATGTTTATTGTCCAAAATACAACATTGTCATAATCAAAACCATTAAACATGTTTTTCATAAATCCGGCTTCTATTTCACCAATACAAATTGTCTGTAGACCAGTTGTCGTTAGACCAGTTGTCGTGAAACCGTCTCAAGTCCATACTCTTCTAATTACTATTAAGGAAAGTAGCCTAAAAGCCGCAATTCAAAGAATTCCTCAATTGGCAGATTTTCAGAACAATGATTATCACAATGTTCCATTAAATCCTCATCGAAATCAAACGTTTCATCACACACTCCACAACCATGAGATCTGGAAATGAAAGAGTTTACATCAGCAGCACCTATTGAATGATCAGCAACTATTCTATTTTCATCTGGACCGAGTTTCTTGCTCTGTTTCGAAAAAACTACTTGATTCGATTCCATTGCTAACAACTCTGAACCATCATCGTCGTATCTCGGGGTCTTGTCCGACGCCATGTTCTGACGTAATTCCTTCATGAATAATGTTTCTTCCTTACTCTCATCAAATATCTCACTCTTTTTTGACAATCGTCCATGGTGTGTATTCATATGTTCTACGAGAAGACTGTTTTGTGCAAATGACCGTTGACAATATTGGCAGATAAGTGGCTTCTCTTCGTTGTGGGTTCGTGAATGCCTCAGCAGATTCCTACTTTCTGAAAACGTTTTCTTACATAAATGACAACCTAATGGCTTACTTCCAGTATGTATGCATGGTTTTTCTTCAGTGTGGGTTCTTTTATGGTATCGCAGACTATTTCCATGTGCATATGCTTTGTTACATATATTGCATATGTATGGTTTTTCTCCAGTGTGGTTACTTTTATGGTATTGTAGACTACTTCCATGTGCAAATGCCTTGTTACAAATATCACATTTGTAAGGCTTTTCTCCAGTGTGGGTTCTTCTGTGACTGTCTAATTGACTCCTATGAATAAAAGATTTGTGACAAAATGTGCAGGTGTGTGGTTTCTCTCCAGTGTGGGTCCTTTGGTGGCTATTGAGATGAGTCTTTTGCGAAAATGCTTTGTCACATATATTGCATATGAACGGTTTCTCACCGGTATGAGTTCTTTTATGAACATCCAGAACTCTCCGTTCTCCAAATGCTTTTGGACATAAATTGCACACAAATGGTTTCTCTCCAGTGTGGATCTTTTTGTGTAAGACTAGATGGCAATTTCGTCCAAATGCTCTGTCGCATATGTTGCAAATGTATGGTTTCTCTCCGTTGTGAATTCTTTTATGGGTATTGAGAGAACCTTTTTCGGAAAATTCTTTGCGACATACATTGCACTTGTAGGGTTTCTCTCCAGTGTGAGTTCTTGAATGGATGTTAACATGAGTTTTACTGGAAAATGTTTTGTAACATGTATTGCAGGTATATCGTTTCTTACCAGAGTGCATTCTTCTGTGTGTGTACAAAGAAGTTCGAAATGCAAATGTTTTAAGTAGTGCATATATTGCACTTGTTTGGTCTTTCTCCAGTGTGTATTCTGATATGCTCTCTGAGATAACCACTGTCTGCAAATTCTTTGTCACAGACTTTGCACTTGTGTGGCTTTTCTACGTCTTGTAATCTTTTACAAGATTTCATCTTAGCAAAGCTTTGTCATAGAAATAACTTCTGTAGATTTCTTCTGCAGCTCCGTTTTTGCATGTATATCCTCAGTTGCAGATATTATCTCCAACTACTTTTAAATATTCACCCTAATGTAGTAATCTATCGTTGTTAGTTCAGACTTGCAACTCAGATCTAAAACACAAATTTACGAACATTTCTATTATCACTTAGCTGCATGACTATGAGTGGTTTTGCTTTTGATCTCTATGAATAAACAAGTTTTGAGTTGAGTTGAGTTGACTGTCTGTAATCTGTGTATTAGGATCTGAGAGAGATGAAGAAAATGAGCACAAATCGACTACCAGAGAAGCAGATATTTTGAACTTCATCAGGACTTCTTAACATAGGACGAACTCTGTGTGTTCGCTTGTTTTTCTTGCTGTCCCAGAATCCATTGACAGTTGATTTGGGTATAAAAGAACAAAAGAAGTCTTTTGTGAGGCAAAGTGAAGAGGAATCAAGGAAAGAGAAAGAAAAGCATATTTTTCATTATTGTCAATTGTACGAGAATGTCATGATTTCAATGCATCAATCACAAATTAATGACATCAATAATATTATACACCAAAACACTAATCAGAACCCAAACGAGTTAAAAGACATTCCCTCCTGGACAAACCCCCGGACAAACCCACCACCATGGTAGGACAAATCCCCAGTGATAAAACATATTGCATATAAGTGGTATTTTTTCTGAATGGCAGTTCTAAGTATGCAAGTTAGATTGATGAAAAGAATTCTCACTAAATAGAAGTCGGATTGATCCAAAACAATTTTTTCTTAAATGGAAGCCGGATTTCATGATAATGTTCATGCTTAGGTGGAAGCTGGATTTATGGAAATATTCCTGCTTAAATGGACGCTGAATTGATGAAAATATTCTTGCCTAAATGCAAGCTGGATTGATGAAAATAGTCTTCCTTAAATTGAAGCTGGACTGATGAAAATGTTCTTGAATAAATGGAAGCTGGATGGATGACAAGGATCCATGGTATCCTAAATAACACCAACAGATATTAACTTCATATCGGAGTGACTGAGCGACACTAGCAAGTTATAAGCTCACGCCTGAATGACATTGACAGGTGTTTCCATGTATAATACTAACAAGTTGACACAGCACCGCAAGCTGGTCAATTAGCCTAAATTTGATCAATACTACCTACATAAATAGACTATTTGCACAGTGAGTAAATTTAAGCTGGATTGATGAGGATGAATTGTTATTTAAATAGAAGTTGGATTGATGAAAAGAAATTTTATTATTTAAATAGACGCTGGATTTATAAATAGGTTATTTGCACATGAACTTGAAGGGGTTTGTCCGGGGGCTAATATCGAAAGAAATTTGTCCGGGGTTTTTGTCCAGGGGGGATGTCCGTTTCCCGTCCAGGAGGGATGTCCGTTCTCTGACATCATACCGCTAACAAATTCAACCTCCACATCCATATCGACAACGTAAATAATTTATCAGCCTAAACTACGGTTTAACCGAAACCTTTACACCGGTGAATATGCTGGTCTCCTGACGTGGGTTTTTTGGGTGCTGCGAAATTTTCGAAGATTTACTTTACATTACATTACAACACGCGGTTATTGTGACTAACCGCTCGGTAGGAAGTAAACAGTATGGCGGTCACAGATACACGCAAAATAGAGCGGCCTCAACTCCGGCGATCGATAGCCCAATGTTTCCGCGCGAAACATTGGGGTCCCGCTTCAGTCAGTGATGTTGTGTGAAGTAAGTAAGTAAGTGATGAAGGTATTTCTAGATCTGAAATAGAAGTCGGATTGATGAAAAAACGCTTAAGTAATGGAAGCTGGATGATGGTATTCTTATATTTGAAATAGAAGCTGGGTTGACGAAAATAACAGGCGAGAAACAGAAGCTGGGTTAATAAAAATATTATAGCTTAGATTGGAGCAGGATTGATGAAAATGTTCTTGATTAAATTAGAGCTGGATGGATAAGGATATTGTTAATTAAATAGGAGCTGGATTGATTAAAATGTTTCCGATTAAATTGGAGTTGGATTGATGAAAAATAATCATTATTGAAACAGAAGTTGGATTCATAAAACAGCTGATGCAATTGAAAAGCTGGACTTTTACTTACTTACTTATTTTTGCCTGCTGTCTTATTGCACCATTGACTATTAAGCGGAAAATTGGGCTATCGATCGCCGGAGTTGAGGCCGCTCTATTTTGCGTGTGTCTGTGACCGCCATACTGTTTACTTCCTACCGAGCGGTTAGTCACAATAACCCAACACGCTTTATGTACGTCTGTTCAACTTATTTCGATGTAGCAATAGTTTTACTATTAATCATACCTTACAAACACTATCGATCGCCGGAGTTGAGGCCGCTCTATTTTGCGTGTGTCTGTGACCGCCATACTGTTTACTTCCTACCGAGCGGTTAGTCACAATAACCCAACACGCTTTATGTACGTCTGTTCAACTTATTTCGATGTAGCAATAGTTTTACTATTAATCATACCTTACAAACACCTCCTGAGAATGACGACAGTCTTTAATTTGAACCCGTAAACATTAATTCTGTGCTAATCAACAATTTAACACAATTTCCTTTGTCAGAAATCTAAAATGGCTCTGACGAGAAACAACCTTCGAGAGCTCGAAGTCCGATTTGCGAGTTTCCTGCCCTCTAGCGGCAATGTAAACTATATTACAAAATTAATGTGATGTCACGACAACTGGTCTATAGATAACTCGTATAACGACAATAGACAAGGCTTGGAATTCTAAAAGTGCTCAAGAAATCACTGTTAGAAGCAAAGCAGTTGTATAATATGTTTATTGAATTGCATATTTCTATTTGTCTTGATTGTACTTGCACTAATTATTCTGTTCTTGTCCATTGTTCCCGCAGTGCGTTTGCAGGCGGTTCAAAAAAGTATATACTTACTTACTTATTTAAATCATGTAACAATTTGCTAACCGGTGTTTTTAGACTAATTTAACCCTCCTGAAAAGGAAAATCGCGGTTACTCCAAAAACCATCCAATGCCATTGGTTTTGAGGAAAGCTCATGGCACGATATTGATGCCAGATCATGGGATAGTCAGCTTTTCATTCCTAGGGCGGACAACCTAACGAGGAAATCTTTTATAACAAGGATGCTTTATCATATCTAAATGTAATACTATATAAACCAAAGTGCAGCATAAATTGTTGGTCATTAAAAGAACTTATTTTTTAAATGTAAAATTTATATTGTATTTGGACTTAGGATTTTATGCTATTCTAAAACACTAGACATTGATTGGATATAGAAATTATGTACGTTTGTTTATTATACTTTGTATGTACACCAAAATGCGGATAGCAATTGGTATATTAAAGAATATTCTTATCTTATATTATCTTTATAGGCTAGGCTGTGATAAGGTGCTGGATGATAACTTCGTCGGTGTTCTTTGGAAGAAGGCTCCTTGGTTTAAGACTTGGTGAGGGAATTATGCTAATTTGAATGATCATATCTGACCAAAATAAGGGAACATTGTAGATAATTCCAAATTTCACAGCACAGGCCTCAGATGTCATCTCGCAAAGACATGGTAAAAAAACTGAAATCAAATTCCGATTTCAAACATGACTTCACTTGTAGCCATTTTAGGATTCAAGTCGCCCTTTTGTCCGCCATTTTGGTTTTCGTGCAGTGCCACGAGTGTAGGACATTTCCCCCCTGGACGTTTCCCCCCTGATTTCGACTAGGACATTTACCCCCCCGGACATTTCCCCCCTTCTGTGCATACCACCTCAAATGACCATACAAGTCCTACCCTGAATTCTAGACCTACGCCTAGGCCTGTATAATTAAATCTGAAACTTTTACAACGATTCCTTTGAAGTAAATGCTAAGGAATCCACTTAAATAGATATGAAGCCTTCATCGGAAGAACCACTAGAGTCCATTTTTCGATTTTGAGATATTCACAAAATAAACTTTGCAAGTCTATAAGTACTTCACTTATGAAAAAATGGAAATAATATTTGGCACATGTGTTGATATGTGTTGTGTCTGCAACATGTTAAACTAATATTGGCTAACCAGCTAGGTGGCGCCACATAATACACATTTTTAAGCATGCTACATATGGCAATTTCTTAGGAAAAATTTGCCAATTTGTCAGTGTGCATACAAGACATTCAAGAATTGTCCTAGAATAATTACGAAATTGTTTTTCAGTAGCAAAATATTAATATAAATAATAAAAAAACAGAATTAAATTTTATAAAGTGAAACCCATTATGGTACTATAATTTTAATTCACCTTTTTTTCGATTTAATTTCGCCAACTTCTAGTTTGTCCAGAACCATTTTAATCGATCCAGCTTCTGCTTAGACAAGAATTTGTTCGATAAATCCCGTTTCTATTTTGTCAGTATATCTTTTTCATCAATTTTACATTGAAAATTATTCTTCATCAATCCAGCAGAATGACTGCACTAACCCTAAAACTAACCCTAACCGACCCTCACGACGCCTAACCTGAGCCCTAACCGACCCTCACGCGCTAAATCCCGCTTCTACTTCGTCAGGAAATATTTGTCATCGAATTTCTATTTCTGTGGGTCGTACACGAAACCTACATCGACACGCGGAAAATAAAAAAAAAGGTGAATTAAAATTATAGTACCCACATTATTTTAGTGGATTGTCCGTGCGTTCTGTGTCGCTTAATGCTAATATGTCGCTATTTTCGTCGTCATTGTCAGGTTTCCGTTTGGTGACTGCATGGATGAGGCAGAGTCATGATTTCATTTGCCGTACTGGTAATTTGATACAGCGCTCCTTTAAGGTTAACTACTCAGGAGCGCTCCCAGTAGAACAGTCATGATGGTAGAGTGCAGCTGTTTCAGAGCTTAATTTGAACAACTGCTGCAAATCGTCATACTTTGCCTACTGCGGTGGAATATTACACTGTTGGAGGCGCATCACGAACTGTGCAACTTTCTCCCTTCCCCTTTATTGTCTTCTCCAGAACTTCGACAGTCCATTGAAAGCATAATTGAAGTTTGCATGTTAATAGGCCTAAGCTACTCTTTAACTAAAGAATTGTGTCGCGCACCAGTAATCCCTGAGCACAAACCATTGGGTGATTCCACAGCTGTTTCTAGTTAAGCAGGCCTATGTTCCAATCATAATTATTCAAGATAAAAAATGACCTCAAACAGGAAATGTTTTGTGACATGGTCAAATATCTTCCTGGTTGCAATAAGGCTGTGAAAGTAGTGAAATGTTTGTGTAATTATCATTCTATTAAGCACATCAATCATAAAAATTGCTAAGTTTCTGATGACGTTATCAAATCATCCAAGATTAAGGCATTATTAGCTCCTTCATCTTTTGCATTCTTCAACTGCATTTTAATATCTCTTATTTTATCTGATATATTTCATCAGATATGCTGCACTTATCAGCACGTGGGTAGGCCTAACCAAGCCGACAATTTAATTCTATGCTGAAGATCTTGTTTTAAACCCCATATGATGTTTTGCTGGAGACTTCTATTTGTACATAGCAAACATCTTTTTCATGCTTGAATCTTCTAGAAGATATACTCACTGTTATTTGACCTTTGTTTTGATTGTTAAGAACCTTCTTGCGTGCTACTAAGGATGCTTATCAACGGTTGCTAAGGCGAAACATCCATAACCCCCCGAAAGTAGTTCCACGTGAATTCATGGAAGAAACACTGAAGTCCTGGACTTAAGTGGTTATTGCATGAACACTATATTTTCTTTTCATTATAACTTTGTACTGACGTTAGTTTTCTGAAAAAGGAACTTGCCAATACATGCTCTATAGCATTAAGAATGACCGGACACAGATAACTAAAAAAATGTCAAAAATGGACTCTAGTGGTTCTTCCGATGAAGGCTTCATATGCGTTTAAAACGCACAAACATATTACTTAAATGGAAGCTGGATTGATGAAAATATTCTTGCTTAAATTGGAGCTGGATTGATGAAAATATTCTGGTTTAAATTGGAGCTGGATTGATGAAAATATTCTGGTTTAAATTGGAGCTGGATTGATGAAAATATTCTTGCTTAAATTGGAGCTGGATTGATGAAAATATTCAGGTTTAAATTGTTGAAGACGACAAAAGCAATGGTTTCCGAATACGGGG
This sequence comes from Lumbricus terrestris, assembly GCA_949752735.1. Lineage (NCBI taxonomy): Eukaryota > Metazoa > Annelida > Clitellata > Crassiclitellata > Lumbricidae > Lumbricus > Lumbricus terrestris. The sequence goes on from OX457046.1 coordinate 6,323,925, forward strand.
GGAAATGTCCTAGGGTAGGGGGGGGAAACGTCCAGGGGGAAATGTCTGGGGGGGAAATGTAAGTTCCCCCAGTGCCGCATAGGCCTATGTGATTTTTGTTCCATCATATTCCTTGTCTTCGAAAATGTTGGCTTAGACCTGAAATCATGATTCCATTGCATACATGACATCACCTATAGCCATTCTAAGATTCTGGCCGTTATTTTGTCCGCCATTTTGTTTTTATGCAGTGCTACCACATATAGTATATTACAGTAATATAATAATGTAATATAATATATGTGGTGCTACATATGTGACCTTGCCTCCATCGCATTTCTTGACCTCGAAAGTGTTGATTTGGTGACCGGACAAAATGGTACGGACAAAATGGTACAGACAAAAGGGTATGGATGAAATTAAAGCTGGATTAGTGAATTTTTATATATGAAATAGAAGCTGGATTAATGAAAAGACGCATGTGAAATGGAAGCTGGATGAAGGCTCTATATGGATATTTTTATGTATGAAATGGAAGCTTGATTAATGAAAAAACGCATGTGAAATGGAAGCTGGATGAAGGCTCTGCATGGATATTTTTATGTATGAAATGGAAGCTCGATTGATGAAAATGATGCTTTAGATATAGAAGCATACAAACCAGAAAGCAACAGCTAACGGATTATATTTTTGATGCATACATAGAATTTAAGGTTATTCCATTAATTTATGATAAAAAGTTATTTTATAGAAAACAGGCATGTTGACTTTGTAGATAAGAGCATTCAGTACTAATTTTACTAAAATTATTATTCTTAATTTTTTTCTTCTAATTTATCTGTACATTAATATCGAGTCGATGAAACATTATGATCACGACAGATTGTCAGAACAAAAATATCTACAAAGTGTAGTTTCAAATAATATTCATCATAATTATCTATGTTGATAGAGACAATGACAGGCTACTTTTAGTTATTCTAATATCACCCTGGGGCGGTGCGGTGGCTGATTGGTAACACGCTGGCACGAAGAACAGAAGGAACCGGGATCTAATCCCGGTGGCCCCTTAAGGTTGACTCAGCCGCCACTCGCCAGATGGGAGTGTGAAAATGAGTAGCAGTGTCACTGCGCAGGTAACCTTGGGTTCGGCGGAAAGACCTGGCCACCTACCGCCGATGTATGGCAATTGCCACCTAAGGGCTGATGGCTTAACACCGGGGATCAGCACCGGGCCCAACGCTCGCAAGCGAGTATGGGCAAAACCTTTACCTTACCAATATCACCCTACACAAATTGGAATATAAAAAACACAGATCTATACTTATGAAAACCCATATAAAAACGGATATGTTAAAAGTAACTTGCATTTCAATTGCAGATAGAAACAAATCTGAATATATTATGTGTATAATGAACGTAGACACCAACGATGAATAAGAGATTCAACGTCGTATAGACATGATGTGGAACAACATAAAAATAGCAGCAGTGGACCAATTACATAGAAATGGTTAAGGACTTGGTCCAATGTTATTTTGAAATTTAAGCTAAATTTTTAAGGTGTTTTCTTCTTCTCGAATGTCCTGTTTTCAAAAGTGCCATTTTACACTGTTCTATGATTGGTTTCTGCATAATCCAGTCATCTGCAACGGTGGTGAAACGCAACATTCTTCCTGAACTGATTGCGGCATTCCATATTTCAATAGTTTCCTTCAATGACTCCCTAGTAGAGTGAAATTCCACAGAAGACAGAACACTGAAATTAGGAGTGCTGGATGTTGAACTGTATATGTCACTACCCCCTATATTCAGGATTTATTAAGTCTAGAATATTGAGGGTGAACTTTATGCTCAGAGGCTGTTGGGTGAATTATTGTATAATAGCAACCTACGACCTAGAACAAAAGAGACTGTGATTCATATAAAGATATAATGTAAAATAACAGTTTAGTCAATAAATGCAATTCAAAGAAAAGAATCTTATCTACCTATTTGTGGCGTATTATTTAAATTAATAATATTATGTATATTTCTTATCTTTCCACATCGTCCTTTCTGGTGGATGTAGAAATGCTTTTCACTTCCGCGGGAATGGATTGAAGGGAAAGTTGAAGAAGGTCGCGATCTTCTCAATTGCCGTCAGTCCAGATTTCTCGGTAGTTGCTTGTCGATGGGTACTGTAGCTTGAAACAGTAACCCAGCGTGTTTCTCCTTCTTCCTCGGATTTCGTCGAGCATAGGAATTTCACCCGTCGCTCAACCGATTCTTCCTCCTCGTCTTGCTGCAAATGTTTCACCACGGATCGCTTCAGAGTTCGATCCCAACTTCAACGTTCGACCGATTCGCAAATCGTCGCCAAGAGTCACACTGCTTCGCACAGTTCTCTCACTTCGCCTCGGAACTTCGCTTCAAACGTCTCAAAGTTCGACAGTGGGACAAGTCGACAACGTGTCGCTTTCCTCACCCATAAATCAAGTTCCAGATATTCGAATTACCAACGACTGGCTCCGTATTTGCCGACAGACGCCATCGTTCGAAATATCTCTCCGACCCTCGCCTTGCTCAGCTCCATCGATGACTGCCTGTCGTCTGCTTTCGTTAACGCTGCTTTCCGCCGCTCAGTAATGTTGAGTCAATTGTTGTAGCGCATGTTCAAGAATTGTTGTAGCGCTATTATTATTATCTAACTTAATGCCACAAGTAATATTAATTATAATCTACAATACGCCACATATTGTCTAGCTTAATTCTTACCTACATTAATCATTATACATAGCATTGTTTAATAGGTTTTGTTTGGCAAGAAGCATTCAACCGCTACAAATGCCCCTCCTTCAAAAGTCTGTTTACAGGCTTTATCAAACTCACCTACTTGACAAACTAACCTAATAAACTTCTTTAACTTACTTTAGATATCATGCATAACTACTATACTTCACTTACTTATTTACAACTATACATCTACCTTATTACATCCTACTCTACTCTAATCCTCTACTCAGGTAGTCGGACATGACATTGTTGGACCCCTTGATGTATCTTATGCTAAAAGAATAATTTTGGAGGGCCAAACTCCATCTCATCACCCTTGCATTTTTCATCCTATTCTCTCTCATGTATTGCAATCCGCAATGATCTGTCTCGATTATGAATTTCTTTCCACAAAGGTATCGATCGAACCTACTAACTCCCCACATGATCGATAAGCATTCCCTTTCCTCTACTGAGTACCTTCTCTCACGTTCCAAGAGTTTCCTGCTGGCATACGCTATGGGATGATTCATCCCCTCGTATTGCTGCATTATTACACAACCTACTCCGTTTCCACTTGCATCCGTCTGAAGAATAAACTCTTTCTCCAGGTTTGGTAATTTCAGAATTGGTTCCTTTGCCAATTCGTTCTTCAACATCGTGAAACTAGCTTCCAGTTCTTCGTTCCATTCAACTACTCCAGGTGCCATCTTCTTTGTCAAATCGCTCAACGGTGCCATGGTCTCCGCACAGTGTGGTATGAACTTACGATAATAATTTATCGCTCCAAGAAAACTCCTGACTTGTTTTTTCGTCTTTGGACGTGGCATGTCTACTATTTTATCAACCGATTTATCCTTTGGACTTATGTCATCCTTGTTCAATGTATGTCCCAAAAAGTCAATCTTTTCATATCCTATAGAACACTTCTTTGGCTTCAACGTCAAATTCGCTTGTCTCACTCTTTCGAAAAATATCTCCAATGTCTTCAGGTGTTCTCTCCATCCTTTATTATGCGCTAGTATATCGTCGACATAACTTTCAAGATTTTCTGTTCCGTGAAGAATCTTTCTAATTAATCGGTTATAACTTGACGCACTGTTAATCAATCCAAATGGCATAACATTGAATTTGTATATTCCATTGGCACATACGAATGTAGTGTAGTCTTTCGATTCTGGACTCATAGGGATCTGCCAATAACCCTTGCAGAAATCGAACTTGCTGTAGATTCTACTCCCACTCAACTTATTAAAAATATCTTCGTTTGTCATCATAGGCTCAGGATCAAATATTGTCAATTTGTTTAGCTGTTTGTAATTGCAACACAGTCTATTACTTCCGTCTGATTTCTTGACAACCACCAGCGGTGCTGCATAAGCTGCCTCTGATCTTTCTATCACCTTATTGTCCAACATCGTTTGAATCTCCTTATCTATTTCTTTTTGCAAATGGTATGGTGTTGGATACGCTCTTTGTCTTACTGGCTCTTCACTCGTCAAATGTATTTCATGCTTCACCAAGTCTGTTCTCCCAGGCTTGTCTGTGAAAATGTCTTCATATTTCTTCAATAGTTTCCTCATTTCTCCTTTTTGTTCTTCATCCAAATTAGGATTTATATCTACATCTTCATAGGTCTCTGTTTGTTCACCCACATACAAATCCAATATCTCTTCTTCTTCATCTTCTCCTACTTTTCCATCATATACCACTGCTGAAATGTATGCTACAGTCTCGGCATCTTCTCTTTCGTGATATTTCTTCAATATATTGATGTGATATGTCTTTATCTTTCCTTTCTCGATTTCAACTCTGTAGTCATAGTCTCCAATCTTCTCTCTCACAACATATGGCCCTTGCCACTTTACTAACATCTTGTTCTTACAACTAGGCAATAGTAACAACACCTTATCGCCTATTTCCAACTTCCGGTATCTCGCTTTCCTGTCATAATATTTCTTGTTTTTAGCATTCGCCTTGTGTATCGCCTTCTGTGCCATATCACAAGTCTCCTCAATCCTTTCTCTTAAATCCTGCATATACGTATACACGTCTTTCACTTCTTCTTCCACTGTCTCATTGGTCCATAACTCCTTTAATATTTGCACTGGTCCTCTGCACGACCTACCGAATATTAGTTCGAATGGTGTGAAACCGTGACTCTCATGTACTGTGTCTCTCAACGCAAACAGTAATGGAGCTATATATCGATCCCATTCTTTCGCTTGTTCACCAATCAACTTCCTCAACGTCGCTTTGATGGTTCCGTTAAGTCTTTCCACACATCCATTGCCCATTGCATGGTATGGACTAGTCATGGTGTGTTTTATCAATAGCATCTTATTTACTTCAGCCATGAGTTCAGAAGTGAACTGGCTTCCACGATCAGTATGGATCTTCTGTGGCACTCCCATACGACAATAGAATCCAAACAAAGCTTCTGCAACTTCCTCAGTACTAATTCCTTTCAATGGAATAGCTTCCGGATACCTTGTACTCAAATCTATGATGGTCAATATATATCGGTAACCCCTTGCAGACATAGGGTTAACTTCTCCGACTATGTCTATGCATATGTGTTTGAATGGTACATCTAATACAGGTAGATGACCCATAGGCGCCTTGTGGTTCACCTTCTTGTCAACTGATTTTTGACAAATGTCACAACTCAACACATATCTCCGTATATCTTGTCCTATTCCAGGCCAATAGAATTCATTCAGAATCTTATCGTGTGTTTTCCTCATTCCTAGATGAGCCGACAACAATGAATTGTGTGCTACGGCTAACACTTTATCCCTCAATGGTTTAGGTACCATTAGTTGCCATTTCACCTCATCTTTCTGTGCTTCTTTGTATCTTTTATACAACAATCCCTTCTTTATCACATATGGATTATCTTCTATGTTGTCTTCATTATCATCCCATTCAATTGCTCTTTCCATTTGTTTTGTCATTGTTTCATCTTGACTCTGCAACTCCTGTATCTCCTTTACTGACACATTCAAGTTCGGCATCTCCTCAACTTTTAATGGTCTATATTTTGCTACCTTTTTAGCTTCTGCTCTTGTTTCCACAACTGCTACTGTCATTAATTTTTCATCTTGATTCCTTATCGCATTGTCATAAAATCTCACTGTTTTCTTTGCACCAACAGGTCTTTCTTCATGTCCTGATTTTCTAATCAATATTCCTTTGTTTTCCACTTCAGTACTATTCTCATTTATTTCTTTTGGCTCAGGATTTGTCACATTCTCAGTTCTCTCATCTTTAACCATGTACTTCAATCCTTTGATTTTCCCAATTATTACTGGTTTTATCGGCTGTTCCATCACCATCGCTTGTACTTCACCATTAAAGTGTTCACTCTCTATGTACACTTTAGCCAACGGGAAACATCTTAAACTTCCGTCAACTAAAACACAATGCGTTTCTTCACCAGTCAATGCTTCTTCATTTATCAAAGAACGTTTTACGATACAGCAACTCGCACCTGTGTCGTATAAGCATCCCACTAAGTTTCCGTTAACTGTTACTTGGTATTCACTCTTGTCTTCAAGACTAATACATCCATCATTGTCTTTTATCACCATTGCACTGGCTGCCATGTACATTGGTGGTATTTTACTATGTTCACCCTGTTTCATCTGTTGTTCTCCTCTTGTAACTTCAACCACTCTCTGTATTTCACTTTCTGGCTTAACCAAGTGTGCTCGACTTTCAAATATTTGCACTGCTGCTGCAGTGTGTTTAAATGTACCCCTGTTCTTCTTTGGGCATTGATATGCCTTATGGTTTTGTTCTCCACAGAAAAAGCAAGTAATCTTATGTCCGGTTGCAGCTTCTCTTTCCCTGCTGAACCCTCTGTTTTGATGTGTACCCTGATTTATCTTCACATCGCTTCTACTCCTGTTTAGGTTGTACCCAGACTGTTCCTTGGGTCTGTGTTCGAACGGTCTACTGTTCAACCTGTCGCCATGGAATTTCACATCTGGTTTCGCAAACTGCTCGCTGTATTTGTAACCGTGTGCTTCAATGTGTGATTCCGCACAAACTAACATGTCCTTCAAACTCATCTTGCCTTTCTCCTTTATAAACATACGAAGTTCAGTACTGCATGTCAGGTAAAACTGGTCTTTCAACAAGAGATCTTCCACTCCTTCATAAGTTCTCTCAAATCCCGCTTGTGCTAACCACTGTTGCATATACCTCCTCAATCTATGCACAAAACTAGAAGGTGTTTCTCCTGATTCCATTTTACTGGTTTTGAACTTGTTTCGATAACCACCTTCTGTCAGTTGAAATCTCTTCAAAAGCTGAGTCTTCAAACACTCATAATCTTGCACTTCATCTGCAGACAACCTTTGGTATACTTCCAGTGCTCTGCCTTCCAAATGTCTCGCTAACGTTAACGACCAAACTTCTTTTCTGATTTCATATGCCACACATGTTCTCTCGAATCTCAACAAGTAGGCATCCAAACAATCCTTGGACTCGTTGAATATAGGAAATTTGATATTCCTGATTCCTTTATTGTTTTCTCGGTGATCTCCCTGTTGTTGACCATCACCGATCCTCATGTAGTCATTGTCGTGCTCTCGGTTTTGTTCCCCTCTTGAATCAATTTCACGCATTCTCACTTGTGCTTCAAGTCTCTTTATTTCTAGCTGGTGTTCGCGCTGTTCTCTGGCTTCTGTTGCCAAGCGATTTTCTCTCGCTTCTGTCTCAGCTGCTTCACGATTCAATCTGGCTTCTGCTTCAGCACTCCTGATTGCTTCCAATTCCACTTCTGCCTTCTTTGCTTGCATTGCAGCCTCTGTTTCAGCTTTTCTTGTTTCTACTTCGGCTTTTCTCGTTTCTGCTTCTGTTTCAGCTTTCCTAGTTTCTGCTGCTGCTTCAGCTTCCATCTCTGCCTTTCTTGCTTCTATCTCAAGTCTCTTGACTTCTGCTGCTGCTTCAGCTTTTCTCGCTTCTGCTGCTGCCGCTGTTTCAGCTAATTTCATCTCTTTGGCGATCTCTCTCTCAGTCGCTCTATCTTGTCTCCACTCTGCCTGTCTTTCTTTGACAAAGGCACGTGTCTCGTCCCCTTCCATGTTCATCCGTTTGGCAATTTCCAACCAAGCTTCGAAATCACTTACAGACATCCTTACTGTCTTACTTATGATTTTTCACTTGACACAAATATAGGCTTCAACGTGCACTATATAAATTTCTAACAGATAGAAATTGTTCAATTCTACAAAGAGAAATTCAGTTCCACAAAAGCTAATATCTAAAAGTTTACACAACCTATTGTGCACTTTTCAATAAGCAATGTACTACTTCAACTCAGATGCCAATCAGTTCAAATTGTCTCTCTAATAATCACTAGCAACAATTGTTCAAAGTTTGCCACTATAACAATACTCAAATGACATTTTCAACTGTCTAAAATATCCCGGCGTGGGCACCCACTATTGTCACTACCCCCTATATTCAGGATTTATTAAGTCTAGAATATTGAGGGTGAACTTTATGCTCAGAGGCTGTTGGGTGAATTATTGTATAATAGCAACCTACGACCTAGAACAAAAGAGACTGTGATTCATATAAAGATATAATGTAAAATAACAGTTTAGTCAATAAATGCAATTCAAAGAAAAGAATCTTATCTACCTATTTGTGGCGTATTATTTAAATTAATAATATTATGTATATTTCTTATCTTTCCACATCGTCCTTTCTGGTGGATGTAGAAATGCTTTTCACTTCCGCGGGAATGGATTGAAGGGAAAGTTGAAGAAGGTCGCGATCTTCTCAATTGCCGTCAGTCCAGATTTCTCGGTAGTTGCTTGTCGATGGGTACTGTAGCTTGAAACAGTAACCCAGCGTGTTTCTCCTTCTTCCTCGGATTTCGTCGAGCATAGGAATTTCACCCGTCGCTCAACCGATTCTTCCTCCTCGTCTTGCTGCAAATGTTTCACCACGGATCGCTTCAGAGTTCGATCCCAACTTCAACGTTCGACCGATTCGCAAATCGTCGCCAAGAGTCACACTGCTTCGCACAGTTCTCTCACTTCGCCTCGGAACTTCGCTTCAAACGTCTCAAAGTTCGACAGTGGGACAAGTCGACAACGTGTCGCTTTCCTCACCCATAAATCAAGTTCCAGATATTCGAATTACCAACGACTGGCTCCGTATTTGCCGACAGACGCCATCGTTCGAAATATCTCTCCGACCCTCGCCTTGCTCAGCTCCATCGATGACTGCCTGTCGTCTGCTTTCGTTAACGCTGCTTTCCGCCGCTCAGTAATGTTGAGTCAATTGTTGTAGCGCATGTTCAAGAATTGTTGTAGCGCTATTATTATTATCTAACTTAATGCCACAAGTAATATTAATTATAATCTACAATACGCCACATATTGTCTAGCTTAATTCTTACCTACATTAATCATTATACATAGCATTGTTTAATAGGTTTTGTTTGGCAAGAAGCATTCAACCGCTACAGTATACAACTTAGAAAACTCTGAAATTGTATTCACCAATGTTCTTAATTCATCAAACGAATAGCGAAATTCCTTGCTTTCTCAAAACAAATGAATTCACATTGATGCAGTGTCATGCTCAATATGAACATTCAACATTCTTTCGCCTTCTCTTTGCTACAGTGCTTTTTGTCCATGATAGCCTCATGTTCTCTCTGTATGAGATTAATGTTGGCATGAAGTAATTCTTCAAATAGTAGAGCCATGCCCATAGTCATTACAATAGTAATACATTTTCACATCTAGATATTCATATTAATTAATAGGTGAACAACATTAGCACATAAAAAATATCGACTTATAGCTAACATGTCGCTCATATTCATACCATTGTCTTTGCTTATGGAAAGTAGTCTAAAAGTCGCAATTCAAAGGATTCCCCAAAAACGTATTTAGGAGGATTTTTGTAGTGATTACAATGTTCCGTGAATTCTTCTTCGAGTGCAAACAATACATCACATATTCCACAACCATAGTTTCTGGATATGGAATGGTTTACAACACCTTCCGAATGATCAGTGTCCATTTTATGTTTATTTCCATTGAGCTTCTCACCCTTTCTAGCCAAACTTCCACTGTGAGTATCCATGTGTTTCCTGAGATGACCACTTTGTGCAAATGATCTTTGACATAATTTGCACTTGTATGGCATTATTCCTGTGTGTGTACTTGCGTGAATTTCCAATTTACTCCTAACTGAAAAGGTTCTGTGACATGAATTACAAGGGTATGGTTTCTCTCCGGTGTGCGCTCTTCTGTGGCTATTTAGAGAATGGCTGTGAGAAAATGCTTTGTCACAAATATTGCAAATATAGCGTTTCTCTGTATCTCCTGAATGATTCCTCACGTGGAATTTCAGACTGCTACCACATGAAAAAGCCTTGTCACACATCATGCACATGTATGGCTTTTCTCCAGTGTGACGTCTTGTGTGAACATTCAGTTCAGAACGTGTTCCGAATGATTGTTGGCATAAGCTGCACTTTAATGGTTTATTACCAGTGTGGATAATTTGATGGCTTCGCAGACTACTTCCGTGTGCAAATGCCTTGCTACAAATATTGCATTTGTAAGGCTTTTCTCCAGTGTGGATCCTTGAGTGACATTTTAGTTGATGCCTACCAATAAAGGCTTTGTGACAGAAATTGCATGAGTATGGTTTCTCTCCAGTGTGTGTCATTCTGTGGACCCTGAGATGAGTTTTTTGTGAAAATGCTTTGTCACATATATTGCAAACGAATGGTTTCTCTCCGGTATGAGTTCTTGTATGGCTATGCAGATACATTTTGTTGGCAAACGCTTTGTTACATCTATTGCACACAAATGGTTTCTCTCCAGTGTGTGTTCTTTTGTGTAAATCTAGATGTAATTTTTGTGCAAATGCTCTGTCACAAAAGTTGCATATGTATGGTTTCTCTCCGAAATGAGTTTTTTTATGCTTGCTCAGTTGATTTTTTGCTGCAAATGCTCTTTTACATAAATTGCATGTGTATGGTTTTTCGCCAGTGTGGGTTTTTGTGTGAATTGCCAAATGACTTCTTCGTAGAAAGGCTTTATTACATAAATTGCATAAGTGCGGTTTCTCTCCGGTGTGGGTTTTCCTGTGGTTATACAAACCAACTCTCTGTTTAAAAGTTTTACTGCATACATTGCACTTGTACGGTTTTTCCCCAGTGTGTATTCTCATGTGTTCTCTGAGATTATAACTGTGTGCAAAGGCGTTCCCGCATAAATTGCACTCATGTGGTTTTACTCCAGCTTGTATTTTCTTGTGAGTTTTCATCGTAGATTTATTCTCAAAATGCCTTGTCACATAAATTGCACCGAAACCATCAGAATTTTTGTTCTTGCATGCGTTCTGTAGATGCAACTATCTCCATCTGTTTCTTTATAAAATTCACCTTCTGTTATTATGATGAAAACTTTGCCACCTGCAACTGATATCTAATCAAGTAAAACCAAACTTGTTTTAATCGTGTAAGTGGATTATACAGTCACAATGCACAGTGTGTAATTTGAGTTTTATGTGTGCATGTGCTTGTGGGAGTGCATACGTGGTTGGTACGTGTTTATGAGAGTGTGTGTATGTGTGCATGGTGTCACGACAACTCATCTACCGACAATTCGTCTAACGACAACTGGTCTACAGACAACTGATCCAGCGCTTGAGAAATGGAAGCTGGATGAAAGTTTTTACAGGTGAAATGGAGGCTGTATTTATGAAAAACGCAAGATAAATGGAATCTGGATAATGGTTCTTTTATAGGTGAAATAGAAGCTGGATTGACGAAAATAACGCATGAGAAATAAAAGCTGGATGAGGGCATTTCTAGATCTGAAATAGAAGCTGGACTGATGAAAAAACGGTACTTGTTTTTTTTTATCTGACCACCAAGACACCAAGAACTAATGTTGCAGCGTTATTATCCCAGCTAGTCTTTAATAAATCCAAATTCTAGTTTGCCGAGAATCCTTTTAATCGATCCAGCTTCTGCTTAGACAAGAATTTGCTCGATAAATACTTCTTTTATTTCTTCAGCAAATATTTTCCATCAATTTTTCATTGAAAATTATTGTTCATCAATCCAGCTTCAATTTCAGCAGAATGACTGTACTAACCCTGAAACTAACCCTAACTGACCATCACGACACCTAACCTGAGCCCTAACCGACCCTCACGCGATAAATCCCGCTTCTATTTCGGCAGGAAATATTCTTCATCGAATAAATTTATAAATTTTGGTGGTCGGATAAAAAATAAGAACCGAAAAAACGCTTAGTGATGGAAGCTGGATGGGGTTATTTTTATATCTGAATTAGAAGCTGGATTGACGAAAATAACGAGCGAGAAAGACTTTTTAGATATGAACTAGAAGGTGGATGCATGTTGAAATACATGAATGAAAATCATCAATCCAGCTTCCATTTAAGCCAGAAAACCATTTAAATTTTTTCTCTCATAAATCCAGCTTCCATTTCATCAGTACGATTCGTCTGTAGACAAGTTGTCGTTAGACGAATTGTCAGAGGACCACTTGTCGTTAGACGAGTTGTCTGTAAACCAATTGTCGTGGAACTCTCACAAACGCCTCCTATAATTTATAAGAACAGGTCGAGTATAAAACAATTATTTAGAGTAATATTATGCAATATGCGAAATTTTGGGATGACAAATCGTTAGTTCAAACCTGAAGATAGCAATTCTGTGATTCCAATGTAACCAATTGCGCAAAATAGAACGAGTAAATGAACAATTTCAAAATTTCCTTTGTCAGGAATCTCAAATGGCTTTAACGTGAAAGAACCTATGAGAGCTCGAAGTGTGATTTGCGAGTATTCTGTCCTCTAGCGGTAATGTAAAACTATATTATGATTTTTTCGTTCATTACAGAAAATTAATATTAAGTTGACCGTTATTTATTACACGAAGAATTAAACCAAGAATTGATAAACTGTTAGCTTCTGCCAAATTCTATGCTGTGAAAGTTTTTACTGGCTCACAGAGCAAACACTGCGATCAGACCTAAAGAGTAGGCCTACTCGGGAGATAAACACATATTTAAAGTCATCTTTTATGGACGTCAAGAGTACATAATGATTATTTACTTGCTAAATTAACGTGCTTACTTTCGCGGACACATTGGGCTACTTTATTGGGCTATTGATCGCCTCCCGTGACAGCGCTCTATTATGTGCTGATCTGTGGCCACCATATTTGTTTAGGCCTACTTGCTACCGAGTCATTATAGAAATTAACCAATATCTGTTATTGTTATGTTAAAACTCATTCTAAACTAGAATACACTTTGCTGCTTTGAAAAATGAGGACCAGCAGGGATGAATTTTCAAAAAGGTCAGGTCGACGGGTAAAAATGCTAGAAAAGGCTAGATTGTGAATTTCAGAGAATAAACATGGATTTTTCGTGCTTTAAATTTCAATTTCCGAGGACCTTTTTGCCATCCGGCCAAAATTTGCTCCTTTCACCGACATCTTTTGATGACCCTTTTTCAGTCTTTCGCTCTGAAATCTAAAATTTTTTAGGTTCCACACTCACGACATTTCGATTTTTTTCACTTTTTTTTGCATTTTCATCTGAAAAGGCGGCAATCCTCCGAAGTTCGGTCTCAAATTATTTTGCATGGCTTATCACATAGATAGGCCTATGCTTCTCCAATGCTTATACTTACTCGCAGTGCCTAAAGTGTGGAAAAATAAGTGCCTGGACGGCCCCTTACCCCTCCAAAAGAAGTGCCTGGACGCCCCTTACCTTTGTAGTCTGTGTTCGCCAATAAGTGGCTGGACGGCGTTCAGATTTTAAAACAAGTGCATGGACGCCGTCCATGACCGTCCAGGCACACTTTAAGCCCTGCTTACTCGCACTTAAATAGGGTGTCACGACAACTCGTCTACCGACAACTCGTCTAACGACAAGTGGTCTACGGACAATTCGTCTACGACAACTGGTCTACAGACAACTGATTCAGAGCTTGAGAAATGGAAGCTGGATGAAAGTTTTTACAGGTGAAATGGAGGTTGGATTGATGAAAAAACGCAAGAGAAATGGAATCTGGATGATCGCTCTTTTACAGGTGAAATAGAAGCTGGATTGACGAAAATAACGTATGAGAAATAAAAGCTGGATGACAGTATTTCTTGATCTGAAATAGAAGCTGGATTGAAGAAAAAACGCTTAAGTAATGGAAGCTGGATGAGGGTATTTTTTACATCTGAAATAGAAACCGGATTGACGAAAATAACGGGTGAGAAATAGGAGCTGTAAAAGGTCTTCATCCAGCTCCTATTTCACTTGCGTTTTTTCATCAATCCAGCCTCCATTTACGACCGCCGTTCCCAGGATTACCGATATTTCTTTTGTTATAGACTATTTTTTTGGTACATGTTTTTTATACGACCACCAAGACACCAAGAACTAACGTTGCAGCGTTGTTATCTTTCATAAATCCAACTTCTAGTTTGCCGAGAATCCTTTTAATCGATCCAGCTTCTGTTTACAGGCAAGAATTTGTTCGATAAATCCCGTTTCTATTCCGTCAGCAAATATTTTCATCAGTTTTTCATTGAAAATTATTTTTCATCAATCCAGCTTCAATTTCAGCAGAATATGACTGCACCAACCCTAAAACTAACCCTAACCGACCCTCACGACGCCTAACCTGAGCCCTAACCGACCCTCACGCGCTAAATCCCGCTTCTATTTCGTGAGGAAATATTTTTCATCGAATTTATAAATTTTTGGTGGTCGTATAAAAAACAAGTACCATTTTTTTAAATGATAATACACCATAAAACAATTTTCCATATTTTTTTACCCCTCTCGCCTGTTTTGCCTTCTATCTCTCTGTCTAGATCCCGACAAACGACGGGAAATGAGCCCCTTCGTCACAATTAATGGTCCAAGTACTGTAGCGCTCCTGGTGCGGCCAAGCCAGGAGTGGAAGGGGCGATCTAATTTTCAACACACCCGAGGCAAACAACACAGCAGAAAGGGCCACTGGCAGCTAACAGAAAATTCAAATAATTTATGCCCTGATCGAGGCTTGCACCATATATTCCCAGGCTTTACATGGCCAATAAGTGGCAGGACGGCGTTCAGATTTTAAAATAAGTGCATGGACGCCGTTCATGACCGTCCAGCCACACTTTAAGCCCTGTTCGAAGGCGGTCCGATTCTTGTTTCCATAAACTATAGGCTCTTGTGGGAGTAAGCGAATTTAGTCTACAATAAGGAATTTTACCATGCCAGAAATAATTGGAACGTTTCGTTGTTTTCAGTGGCGTAGCAAGGAATTTTTCATGGGGGGTTTGGTTTTTGCCTGGCCGGATACCCTTTCTGAAACCAACCCACCGGTATTACAGCAAATAAAAAGAGAACAATGTAACAAAGAGAATAAAGTAAGAAAAAGAATTGTTACTACAAGCAATTGTTTTGTTTTTCTTATTTAAGTGGATAAATAACCTTTAAAAAAACTATTTTCCTAGGAGGCTAGGCCAATGGGGGGTTTAACCCCCTGAAACCCCCCTTGGCTACGCCACTGGTTGTTTTACCAACTAACATTAAAAAAACTTCGTTTTTGTGGGCGCTGTTACAGTAGAAACCTCGAGATTACGATTACCAGTGGGTAGACCAGAAACCCTTGCGGCCCTACCGCAATGCATCACGCGAGCTCTTTCGCAGTGTCGTCATCAGTGTTTCATTTCCCTCTCTTTCACAGTTTTTTGTCTTTCAGACCGTTTATCGATTTTTTGAACTTTTAATTTTAAGTCAGTCAACAAAGTTTGGCCGACGAAAGTTTACGATTCATGAGTCCTAACTACTGTAATGTATAGATTTTAGTGTTTAACCACTTTCTTTAATTTAATTGGAACTTATTTCGTATAAATATTTTCGCATTTTATGAATCTCTAGATTTGTTTTGTTTTTCAAAATAGCAATTCTCCAATTTTTCCTGCTATATACTTTTTGTGTGTTCACTCTCGTCGTCTGTTAGGTGCATTCTTTTTTTACTTTTTCCTAATGCTATGCATTTTATAATCACATGAATTTTTAGGTTTACTAATATTTTTTGAGGAAAACAAAACACTGGATAATTCTAAGACATAGCAAACGTGTATTTTAGCGTCGTAAATTATTCGCTCGTTGCAAACAATCAATCCAATTTCTAGTTTGAACAAAGTCCTTCTCATCGATCCAGCTTCTATTTAGGCAATATTCGTTTCATCATTCCCGCTTCTATTTAGGCGGCGATTGTTTTTTCATCAATAAAACTTCTATGTAATTAAAAATTATTGATCATCTATCCAGCTTAGATTTCAGCGTAATGGTTTTCAAGAGTCCCACTTCCGTTTAGGTAAAATTTATTTTCATAAATCCGGCTTTTATTTGTCAAGAAGTCGTTTCGTCAATCGTAAACTCGAAATTTCTAAAGCGCCACTCGAAAGTCAAGCGCAGGGCACCAGCTTATTCACGAGCGCTGCGTTGAGTTAGAAGGGTTGTCCGTGAGAGCAGTTCGTGGTGGTCCAGGTCGAGTTACGGTAATTGGGTAGTTTAGCGTCCCAAATTATTCAGATTATTGCTGAGGTTTGGAATTTCTCGCCAATCCAGCTTCTATAGTTCACGTATAAGGAACCTTCATCAAACTTTCATTTCTCAAGCGTTTTATCAATAACCCAGCTTCTACTTAATAGATAAAAAAATACCTTGAACCAGCTTCCATTTCTCTAGGTTTTTCGTCAATCCAGCTTCTATTTTATCAATACTGGAACCTTCATCCAGCTTCCATTTCTTTATCGTTCTTTTCATAAATCCAGCTTCTATTTTACATCTATAAATGCATTCATCCAGCTTCCACTTCTTTATCCTTCTATTCGTGAATCCAGCTTCTATTTCAGATCTTTGAGAGAGTTACCCCGTTTGGGACTTCCTTGAGGTTTGCGAGCACACATTTTATGATTTCCTCAATTAAATATGTGTTATTGTATATGTCTTTCAGTTATTATTGCAAAGAAATGGTCAAAATAATTTGGGACGCTAAACTAACCAATTACCCAAGTTACCTTCAACCCACAGGCTGGAACAAAAACCCGGGTGGAATATAAATTGCATAGAAGTGGTAATCCTCTGGAAGGCAGTTCTAAGTTCAAAACACATCTGTTGGTCGTACGCAAGTAGGATTTGCTGAAAAGAATTCTCGCTAAATAGAAGTCGGAATGACAATAAATCATTTTTACTTAAATCATAGCTGATATTCAAGCTTAAATAGAAGCTGGACTGATGAAAGATTTTTTTTCCAAAATGGAAGCTGGATTGATGAAAAATAATTGTTTTCTATTTAAATAGAAGTTGGCTTGATAAACAATTGTTGAATTGTTGCAAATTAAATAGAAGCTGGTTTGACGAAATGCGTTTTATCAATGAACTACAGAAATAGGCTATGTGCACAGGAAAGGGGGTTGTTCGGGGGTTTGTCCTAAACTAAACTGGGTTGGGGTTGTCCAGGGTGTTTTGTCCCACACTCTCTTCAATTGCCAAATATTAAATAGATGTTGGATTTATAAAAGTTGTTGTTGGCCAAATATAAGCTGGATTGTTTATTTAAAGAAGTTATTCCCTAAGTGGAAACTGGATTTCTGAAAATAATTTTTATTTCAATAGAAATGGGATTTATGAAAACATCTGGTTGAAATGGAAACTAGATTGACGAACAGTAATTTTATAGTTAAATAGAAATTGTTTTGATGAAAAATAATTGGTGCTTATTTAGAAGCGAGATTGATTAAATGAGTTCTTGCCTAAATAATCTGGATCGATCAGGATTTTGGTGAAACTAGAAGATGGATTGATTAAAAATAATAATTTTGCAATGAATGATTAATGTGCAACGGTAAAATAAACGTATTTTGAATTCAGGCCCGCCGTTCGGAGATTGTCGATTTTTCACCCAGGGTTCCCGAGCTCAGGGAATCTGTATTGCACTTAAAACACTGTAGATTTCGAGAGTTCCGTCTGGTGTATTATGCAATGAAGAAAAGCCATACAGGTGTGATTTATGTCAGAAAGTATTTTCATATAGAAAGAGTTTGACATTTACTGTGCATTGTAGTTTTCATAGCTGTATTTTTAAAACAGTAGAAAACCATATACATGTACTATATACATGTACTAGGTGTGTCAAATCATTGTTCACAGGTGTAATCTCAACAGCCACATGAGAACACATAATGAAGAAAAGCCATACAGGTGTGATTTATCTCAGAAAGTATTTTCATATAGAAAGAGTTTGACATAATTATCATACAAGGATGCATACGGAAGAAAGACTTCATAAATGTAACTTATGCAACAAAGCATTTGCAAAGAGTAGTGACCTTAAAACACACATGAGAAAACACACTGGAGAAAAGCAATACATGTGTGAAGTATGTCACAAAACATTTGCAGAGAGTCGTGGTCTTAAAAGACACAAAGCAATCCACACCGAGGAAAAACCATACTTATGTGCATTATGTCCCAAAGCATATGCACATAACAGTGCTCTTAAAGTACACATGAAAAAACACACAGGAGAAAAGCCATACACGTGTGAATTATGTTTCAAAACATTTGCATGGAGTTACTTACTTAAAGGACACAAGAAAACACACACTGGACAAAGGCCGTACAAGTGTGAACTATGTCAAAAACTATTTTCATATAGACAGAGTTTGACAATTCATACAAGGATACATACAGAAGAAAAACCTTATAAATGCAATTTATGTCACAAAACATTTGTGCGGAATAGCGGCCTTAAAACACACATGAAAACACACACTGGAGAAAAGCCATACATGTGTGGACTATGTCACAACTCATTTTTAGAGAGTTCTGTTCTTAAAACACACATGAAAACACACACTGGAGAAAAGCCATACATGTGTGAAGTATGTCACAAAGCATTTGCAATGTCTGATGCTCTTAAAACACACACAAGAACACACACTGGGGAAAAGCCGTACATTTGTGAAATATGTCTAAAAACATTTGCAGATTCTAGTGGCCTTAAAACGCACATGAAAAAGCACACTGGAGATAAACCATACATGTGTGAATTATGTTTCAAAACATTCACATGGAGTAGTGTCCTTAAAAAACACAAGAAAATACACACTGGAGAAAAGCCATACATGTGTGAATTATGTCAAAAAGTATTTTCAGATAGATCGAGTCTGACAATTCATACAAGGATACATATAGAAGAAAAACCTCATAAATGCAACTTATGTCGCAAAACATTTGTGCGAAATATCGATGTTAAAACACACATGAAAACACACACTGGAGAAAAACCATACATGTGTGAACAATGTCACAAGTCATTTTCAGAGAGTCGTAATGTTAAAAGACACATGAGAACACACACTGGAGAAAAGCCATACATGTGTGAAATATGTCACAAAGCATTTGCAATGTCTGGTAACCTTAAAACGCACCAGAGAACACACACTGTTGAAAAGCCGTACTTGTGTGAATTATGTCTAAAAACATTTGCAGATTCTAGTGGCCTTAAAACGCACATGAAAAAACACACTGGAGATAAACCATACATGTGTGAATTATGTTTCAAAACATTCACATGGAGTAGTGCCCTTAACAAGCACATGAAAACACACACTGGACAAAAGCCATACATGTGTTTATTATGTCAGATGGTATTTGCAGGGAGTGGTGGTCTTAAAGAACACATGAAAAAGCACACTGGAGAAAAGCCATACATGTGTGAATTATGTCTCAAAACATTTGCCTTGAGTACTGGCCTCAAAGCACATACGAAAATACACACTGGAGAAAGGCCATACATGTGTGAATTATGTCTCAAAACATTTGCCTTGAGTACTGGCCTCAAAGCACATACGAAAATACACACTGGAGAAAAGCCATACATGTGTGAATTATGCCAAAAGGCGTTTGCAGAGAGTTGGGGTCTTAAAAGACACTGGAGAACACACACTGGTGAAAAGCAATACATGTGTGAATTATGTCACAAAGCATTTGGACGCAATAGTCAACTTAATGTACATATGAAGACACACACTGGAGAAAAGCCATTTAAGTGTGAATTATGTCACAAAGCATTTAGACAGAGTGGTGGTCTTAAAGGACACACCAGAACACACACTGGGGAAAGGCCATACATGTGTGAACTGTGTCACAAAACATTTGCATTGTCTGGTGACGTTAAAACACACATGAGAACACACACTGGGGAAAAGCCTTATACGTGTGTATTATGTCACAAAGCATTTGCACTTAATGGCGGCCTTAAAACGCACATGAGAACACACACTGGAGAAAAGCCATACGTATGCGGATTATGTGACAAAGCATATACATGGAAGAATTCTCTAGACAACCATCGAAGAATTCACACTGGAGAAAATACATAGCTTGCCTTTTATGCAACAGAACGTTTCCTCATCATTGTCAACTTCATCTTCGTTCAAGATCATACAAGTGCAATTGATGATGGGAAGCATAATCTTGCAATTTCATACATGACAATTTGCATAAAGGACAAACCATGAAAGTGAGAATTATGTGATGCATCATTTGAGCACAGTTGTTTAAAGTGAAAAACTGAAAAAATATGGTGCACGAGACAGAGCTAAACTAAACACTGTGTTGCAATTTGCAGGTGAACTTTCAGGTTGAATGTATGATATTGAAAAAGGCTGTGGAATCTTTCATCATCATTGCTTCACTAAGATCTTCAATTGAAAAAACGTGTGAACTATTCTAGACACATTTGAAATTGAGTTCCATAGACAAGTTACAGTTCCTAGTAGTTCCTAGATTCAAGTTTTGTTGTTGTTCCAGTTATCCAATTATGTATGTGATAAGAGTTTTTAGAAGTAACATAACCTCTTCATGTTTAATTTGTTTATGGAGTTTGCTGATTTGCTTTCAAGAACACCATTTGTGTTTTGGTTTAAAGGGTTCTTCCACTCATTTGTGAGTAGATTTTGATTGTTGTGGCTCCTCTTCCATTCTTCCCCCAAATGTCTTGCTTTGATAATGGTGGAAAGTGAAAGACTACCATTGAGTAAAGTTCTGTTTTTTATGCTTTAACGTTGTAGTCTTGTTTCTTGTTATATTTAAGCATGTGCAAAAGTATTTCGAGTGTAAGGTACAATCTAAGGTATATATATATATATATATAACACTTGCAAGCAAATTTATGAAAACCTATTAAGTTCTTCAAGATACTTTTAACCCTTTACCGGTTCATTTTTAAATGTTAAGCCCGTTTTCAGCGGATATTCTCGTGGAAAACGGGTCAAGGATTAAACGTGAATTTCATGTACATAGTCCAGAACATAGGCTTTTCACAATAAGATGCAAGCACAGCGTATTGTTGATGGGAAATTTCACTCCCAAAATTAGCAATTTTATGGCAACGCTGGCCTTACCATAATTTGGTTGGTTGAAGCGTTGTATAGCAACATACTGCGCTTGGGACCACCACTTTGAGTAGTTCCATATAATCCATGTGCATTCTAAATAAAATAATTATGCTATTCAAATTGTCCTTTACTTAAAAAGACATTCTAGCAAGCCCAACTTATATTCTGATTAACTGACCACGTTCACATTATGTACAAGTAGAAGGCTGAAGAAGACTGCCCTTGCCAGGAGCCCATGACTCCAATGACGGCTGCATCCATGGGTAAATATAGTCACACTATTAGCATTTTGATCCTATATACCTGTTATTGCATTTTTTTAAATGAAATCTGCTGAAAAAGGTGAAACGATGAACAACTTCAACAAATTAATCTGCTGTACAACATTCTGTTATTGGCCCCAATGGTATGGAATGAGCGCCGACTGTCTATGCACCTTTTGCCGATAGGGTTTACTTAGATCTATGTGTTTCAGCGCAGCCTTAAAAACTGTCCTTTACAGCAGAGTTTGGGTCGGGGATCACCTGAGTAGTAACCTTCAAGGAGTGCTATATAAATCCATATATATATATACATATATATATATATATATAACTCCATAATAAACAATGAATGAATAATCAATTCAAGTCAAATATACTTTCATCTTTAAAAATCGCCATACCAAGTCAAATCAAGTATAGAGCTCCTGGTTATAAGCTATAAAGTCATCTAATCAATTTTATTATATATTCTCATGGGAAACTTATGAAAATGTGTGTAAATAGGTTTTGTGTCGTTGATTTTACATACAGTTATTCATATGATATCTCACAAAGTTTGCTGTTTTGCTGCAAAGAAAAATACACATAAATGGAGGTGTTGAAGTCAAGCTCTATGAGACTAAATTGTCTAAACCAAATTGCTCTGTCCGTGCAAATTCCAAAATCGAAAACAAAGCTAATTTGCAAGATTCATTAGTTCCAATATTCGAACATGATTTAAAAGATGCGATTCAAATAATTTACCCAGCAAGTCTTTTGGTTGAGCATCACAATGGTTGCAATGCTCCGAAAATCTCGCTTCAGATTCAAACATTTCATTGCAGATTCCGCAGCCAAACGGTTTCACAGTGAAGAACTCTAAATAATTGGCGTCAAATACATCCTCAGTTGTAAGGTGTCTACTTGTTGTCACTGACTGAATAGTCATTTCACTTGTCCTAGATTCTACATCAGGTGGTTCTTTTCCATCAAGACAATGGTCATTAAGTGAAGATCTTCCATGGCGTTTCTTCATTTTGCGTGCCTTTACAGTGCATACTTGTTTTGAAAGTACTGAATCTAAACGTACGTTTTTCTTTTCTGCACAATTTTCAGTGCTCATGCATACATCTGTATTTCCTTTTGCATGGGTTTTTCTGTGATTCCTTAGGTGACAGGCATAAGGAAATGTTTTGTTACAAAACTGACATATGTGTTGGTTTTCTATAATCTGAGCTGCACCATGCTTAGTCATATAACTTCGCTGGTAAAAGACTTTCTCATGCAAGTCAGATATGGATGACTCTGCTTTTGTGTGTATTCTGACGACATGGCAGTTCAAATTAGCAGCTTGTGTAAATGTCTTGAAACAAAATGTGCACTGGAACGGCTTTTCCCCGGTGTGGGTCCTGGTATGATTATTCAACTGAGTGACCTGTATGAAAGCCTTGTTGCATAATTTGCACTTATACGGCTTTTCACCTGTGTGGATTCTCACATGGTTGTTCAAGTTGACAAGTTGGAGAAAAGCTTTCTTACAACATTTGCATTTATACGGCTTTTCTCCTGAGTGAATTTTTCCATGCAGGTTCAGAGCACTGGGAGATCCAAGTAGCTTGTGACACATTTTACAGCTGTATAGTTTCGATTTAGTGCAAGCTTTCGTATGCATATCCAAAGGGTTTTCTCTGTGGTGTGTATTCCAATTTGCTAATCCAGATGCATCTTTTATACAAGTTCTTTGTCTCAGGAAAGTATATTGTATGGTTTCTATACTTTTCTGGTTCTCATAATTATATGGCATTTGAGACTCCCACGCTGTGTCAATTCTTTGCGACGTAATCTAATCGGTATGGTCCATCTGCAATGTGGATTTGCAGACTGGATTTCTCTGAGAATGGTTCGTTTAAAATCTCTTTTGTAAATTATCGATCCTTGTTTCTTTTTCTGATCTTTAAAGAGTAAAACACATGACAAAACTTGCATTAATACTGCTTCATGAAATGGCATAATGAACAGATCTTAAAATGCGTAAAGTGTAACAGATGGTACACCAAAGACTAGTCAAAGCATGGCATGTGGAGAATTTAGAAACACAAGAGTCAATTGCTATTTGACAAATGAATATTGATTAAGGCAATGATTCACGTACATTCACATAATGCATCTAGATCAACCTAAATCCATCAGTTATTAGTTTTTCAACTCTAAAGTAACTTGTTACCTTAAATATCTCTGGAATTGACTTAGTAGGGACTCTGCCTTCAATTTTAATTCGTTTCCAGCAGCCAAAATAACACAGAAGTGACTTATGTTGATATTGGATACAAAGGGGCAGGCTCAGAATGAATAAGCATTGAGCAATCCCTCTAATTTTTGTAAGGCCATCTAGTAATTAAGAATAATGCAAAATCTTCAATAATATGTGGCGTCGGGTTAAATACAGCCTTAAACATCAGTTCAGGAAGGAAACAGAAAAGGATGACGTGAGGTTTTGGGGGTGGGGGTAATCTATTGTTTTATCGTTTTAGCATTCTAAATGATTTGTTGCCCACCCTAGATTTACTATTTTCTTATAATTCCTTCTACTTTGGCAAGAATCATCATTTCAACTTCTATAGATTCCAACTTATAGTAAGTGAACAATTAGGTTTGCCCCAATCAAATTTCTAGTAATCTATTGTTTTATTGTTCTAAATTATTTCCCATTGCATCGGTTTAGCAGTGGTCACACACAAGTAATTTTTAAGAATCCCTGCTAAATAGAAGTCGAATCAATGATGGAAATACTTTTTTACTAAAATAGATGTGGGAGCAATAAAACGCTATCCTTGCCGAATTGGAGCTCGATTGACGAAAAATAAATGTTATTTAAAGAGAAGTTGGATTGGCAAAAAGTTTTGATTAATTTGGATTAATTCGTACGCTGCAGCATTATTATTTTTAATCAATTCAACTTCTTATTTTGCAAGAATCCTCATCGATGCAGCTTCCATTTAAGCACAAATCCGTTTTTCATCCAACTTCTACTTCAACTAAAAATATTTTGATCGTTCATCCAGCCTCTAGTTTTACAGTTACAATTTAGCACAAATCCCTGATTTCGTCGCTCATCCAACTTCTACTTCTGTTAATTAATATGCTCATCCAGCTTCTAATGATACTGCAAGACGTCAGCAGTAATATCATGTTTTCATCGTTCATCCAACTTCCAGTTTTCGGAAATAAAATATCTCTGAAGTGCTATAAGGCTTGGGATTCGGGTATATGCCTACTGTCAGGGCTTTTTTTAGCATGCAGTTGTACGCAAAATGTGCAGTTCTAAATGAATATGTGCAGTTGTAAAGGCACTTCTGTGCAGTTAAAACTGGTAACAAGGTCATTGTCCTCCGATTGGAAGTTATTTGCCATGAAGGATAGGAAGGAAAAGAAGGACTTTGTGCAGTTCTAAAAATTCCTTAAAAACAGCCTTGCCTACCGCTTCAGCCTTGCCAACCACTTCAGCAATTACTTTTCAACAATACAACTTTTACGTAATTAAAATTATAGTTCACCAGTGTCAAGCTTAGAATTCGGGGACGGGACATTAGTCCTTAACCGAAAACTACCAGGGTATGAATCCCACCCTCCAGTAGAACTTATTGCATATAAGTGGTGATCCTCTGATTCTAATAGGAAATTCACCCGCATCGTTTTGCTGCTTGAAGACATTTCTCATTTCATGGCCTCTCACACTGAGAGTGCTTCTGAATAGCTCTGCTGTGAGAAGCGCTTTACAAATGTTTTATTAGATTAGATTGGATATCTATCATTATTTTCATAAATCGAAATATCTTTAGTTTGCATCTGAATGTTAGTATGACGTGATTAACAAGTTTACACAAAACCAGAACGAAATCTTCACCAATTAAACGAAGAAACAGACTAATTGCACAGAAGGAGGATTTTGTCCGGGGGATAATGTCCCACTCAAAATGGGGGGGGGTAATGTTCTAGGGGCTTTTGAACATTTGTCCGGAGGATAATGACCGGGGAGATAATGTCCTGCAATCATTTGATATGCAACGATACAAACTGGACAATTGCATGTTTTTAATTAGCTACATGAATAGGCTATTTGCACAGTAGAGTGGTCACTGTTCGTGGGGTTAATCTTCTTTCTTCTTTCTTTGCTCTCTTCCGTCAGTCATGCGACGACGATGAGGCTCTCACATGACTTTGCCAGACTTGTCTATTTCTGATGAGATCCTTTGCTCCTGCAATCCCAATATTCATATTCCTCAGATCCTCTCTGACGTTGTCCATCCAGATCTTTGGTTGTCTTCCTCTGCTTCTCTCTCCTTCTATATGCCCGTGCAGGGCCGCGAGTGGTAGTCTGTTTCCCTCCATCCGCTCTACATGACCGAACCATCTGAGCCTTCTTTTCCTGATTTTATCCACTACTGTTTCTTCTTCGTCCAGCTCCTCCCTTGTCTTCTCGTTCCTGATTCTCTCCCTTTTGCTCCTGCCCCTAATTCTCCTCAGCCAGCCCATTTCAGCCACCAGCAATCTTCTCTCGTCTTCCCTGCGCAGGCACCAGCACTCTGAACCGTACAGCAGCACCGGTATCACCAAGGTTCTATAGAGTTTCATCTTGGTTGTGATTGAGATGCTCTTTGTCCTCCACATTTTGCCGAGTGTACCAAATATCGCACATGCTAGGCCGATCCTTCTCTTGATGTCCTCCGTGCATTTTCGTGGGGTTAATGTCCTAGGTTAAATCAGGGTCGTTTTGTCCGGGAACTTTTGTTCCGGGGGGGTGTCCGGGGGGGAGTTGTCCGTGGTTTGTCCGAGTGTAAGACACATACGTCGATGGTAAGACATCTAATCCCTCCTGGACAAAAAAGCCACCTTACAAAAGACCCGGAAAACCAAGTCCCATCCCAAATAATTTATAAACTACCTTTCATATGCTGAACTGTTGAGCCGAAGAATATTGTTCACGAAATCCCGTAAATATGACAAACTGATAATATCGTTTCTGGTTGCAACATGAAAATGGAGTTGCAGAAATAGGAAACAGTGCACTGAGAAACTGAATCGTCACATCGCTCTGCCATCTAGCGACCATTTTGAGGGATAAGCGAAACTGTATTCTTCTGGGTGGATGTCAAAGCTTATAGTTCTACATGCCATGAGCATAAGCTTAAAACTCTTGAGAAATATATTATTGCGATGAATGATGCTATATAATAGCTGCAGATGCACGGATTACGATTACGATTACGACGGGTTATCATTTTGCCCTATTCAATATGGCTTTGGAAATTGGAACGGTTTAGCCTACTGTCAATACCGCGCACACAATATCGCGCGCACAATACCGCGATATTCACTACCGCGCACGATCATTACCGCGCACGATCATAACCACATTCAAGTATTTCAACATGCATCCAGCTTCTATTTCATATTTAAAATTACTTTCATCCAGCTTCTATTTCTCATGCGTTATTTTCATCAATTCAGCTTCTATTTCATATCTAAAAATACCTTCATCCAGCTTATATTTTTCATGCATAATTTTCATCAATCCGGCTTCTATTTCATATCTAAAAATAGCTTCATCCAGCTACTATTTCTCATGCGTTATTTTCGTCAATCCAGCTTCTGTTACATATCTAAAATCTTTCATCCAGCTTCTATTTCTCATGCGCTATTTTCATCAATCCAGCTTCTATTTCACCTCTAAAATAATTTAATCCAGCTTCCATTTCTCAAGCGCTGGATCATTTGTCTGTAGACCAGTTGTCGTTTGACGAGTTGTCTGTAGAACAGTAGTCGTGACACTGCTTAATTAGAAGTTGGATGAAGGTAGATCCACACATAATTAATTAATTAGGCCTAATACAAATTAACATAGTATTTGTAATGTTTCGTTTACACTTTATTACAGCCTCAAGTCGATTAGGCATCGAGCCAATTAGATTTTTCTGAGTTGTCAGAGGTATCGATGTCTACGCCCTACGAAGCCGACGTTTTAAGGTGTTCAATGTCTGGGGTTCGGGATCAGCATAAACAAAAATATCAATGGATACATCTCACCGGGAGACTGGCCGCCTAATTCGCCGGATTTGTCACTAACTAGGCCTACTATCTCATTATGCCCCATAACAAGCAAAATTCTAGGGGCCTACGCTTTCAAAAAAGTGCCACATATTTTTTTTATTATTACTCGTTTTGTAATGTAAACACTGATTGAGGCGTCAGGTGGGTAATTAGAACCCATGAAATATCAATGAGAAATATGGAAAAAATTTATTGCTGTGGAATCAAAAAATGGGACAAAATGGGATATGTGTAGACCTATCCCATTATGCCCCAATTAACCACAATTGTAAACTAGCCATTTTGAAACAAAATGCTGAACTTGTACAAATTTTCATATGTGAATATATGATTTTAATCTTATATTACCCTACACATGGATGTTATAGGCCTAAGCTAAATTTAATATAGCTCCACTGTGTCTAGACAATTTTTGGATTATGAACGTAGCCTAGGCCTACGTCTTTTCCTTGGCTATAGAGCCCCGTCTATACCGTGGACGGACTGTGCTAGCCCGAGATTTGAAACTCTAAATATGGCCATCTTCGGGAATCGAAGCGCGGCTCGCACGCTCTCTTTCCTTTCTCGTTCCTCTTCTTCTTCCCAAGGTTCTCAATGCGCTATCTTTGACAGCTTTGCTGAACAGCTCCCATCGCTCCTCGTGGTCTCTGCCGTGGTGCAACGATTCAAACTTGTTACTGACCTCTAGCCGGAAGTCTTCCGATACAGCCCTGTCTTTTAGTTTTTTCACTGCAAACGTTTTGATGTGCTTCGTCTTCTTCATCCTTTTCAGCTTTAGTTTGATACGACCAATCACCAAATTACGGTCAGAGCCCACATACGCTCCTCTGTTAAGACTAAAGTCTACTGACGCATAAAAAAGTGATGATTAATTTCTTAGTATTAGAACGAGATTGGCGTTTGAAACAACGTGGGATGTAAAAAATGTGACCATGCAAGACCGCCGATTTCCCTGGCGGTTCATCTAAATCTGTCAAATATCGAATAATTTCTGCCCGGTGAAATAGGAAACAAAACTGCCTCAGGTGTATTTATCTAATGTTCTCTGACAGTATGGCGCCACATAGGCCTAACTCCGCCACGGATGGTTCTCTTTCAGTGCCAGTCCCAAGCCTGGATAAAGGAGGAGTGTGACACTAACCTTCTTGATATGACACAGTGTCGTTGAGTAGCAACAAGCCGACGGCATCATGCATTTTTTATTTATAACCGGAGTACGTAGGCCTATTATAGTAGGGAGCCATATACGCAACCACTATGAAAGTATGATCCCAAAGCCCGACCTGCACCCCTTACCAAAGCCCGACCTGCACCCCTTACCAAAGCCCGACCTGCACCCCTTACCAAAGCCCGACCTGCACCCCTCCCCAAAGCCCGACCTGCACGGGCTGCACCTCACCGTGGTGGAGGCGAACACCCAAGTGAGGAATGCCTGATGAGGTTATGCCATCAGAGGCGAAGGCTTCGACAGAATAACCTTATAAGGCGTTACAGGAGGTGGACAGGCTCACCAGAACCTCTGAAAATTATTAGCTAATTGAAGCATTTGAAATGTGGTTATGGAGAAGGATAGAAAGAATCAGCTGGAGGGATCATATCAGCAATGAGGAGGTATTGAGAAGAGTACTGTCGGAGAAAAGAGAGCGATGATACACACAATTATTAGAGAAAGACAAAGAAGATGGATTGGGCACACACTCAGAGGAGACTCGATGCTACGAACAGTCATAAAGGGGAAAATGGATTGAAAAAGAACGAGAGGCAGACCAAGACAAAGACTGTTGGACTGGACGATGAAAGATGGTTATCAGAAGCTGAAAATTAAAGCGCATTATGCTCTGGTCATAAACGATGACTTTTATACCCATCAAATGAAACATGTACAGGGTGGACAAAACAAGTAATACCCATTATAGCCTAGGGTATTTGGCCTATATTTGTGGCCAAAAGTAAGCATTTTGAAAGCTATTCCTGACAAAATCTTTCAGATAGAAGGTTGTAATGTAGATCCGTGCAGCAGAGGACCCGATGTGTGACTCAGATTCGTACGGAAGACGGCGATCAGCAGGTATTCTCGGGCTTTATTGTCGATTTTATTATTGCCGTGTTGTGTACAGTAGACCTACAGTAATTGCTTAAGCATTGATTTTCAAATCGATTCTTCTCCATATTATTTTCTTCATCGTCGACGTATTCTCCTCCTCCTCCTCCTCCTCCCTCTTTCTCCTCCTTATTCTTCTTTTCCTTCTCCGCCAGCTTCTCCTCCGTGTTCTTCTCTTCTTCATCCTTATGCAGCACATGGGTCTAGGCCGACTGCGTAGGCATTCAGACCTTTAATATACATCGCAAAGTTTGAATGATGTAGTTTCAGCAGCTGCATGTACAAGCGACAGTTAATTTCCTAGAAACGAGGCATCATGCGCTGATCGTAAAAATTGATTTTAGTAGCTAACCAATCGAAGATCTCGTTAAAGCGGACACGGTCTCTCTTTTATGTCCGCACGCTCACCTCTCCGTCATCGCCATCGCCATCATCATCATCATCATCATCATCATCATCATCATCATCATCATCATCATCATCATCATCATCATCACCAACACCAACTCCACCGCCACCACCACCATCATCATCGTCGTCGTCATCATCATCATCATCACCACCACCGACGCCGCCATAACCGCTATTATCGCCATCACCACCACCACCACCATCATCATCATCATCATCATCATCATCATCATCATCATCAACATCATCACTAACACCATCTCCACCGCCACCACCACCATCATCATCATCTTCGCCATCGTCAATGTCATCGTCATCATCGTGGTCTATCGTGATGATGATGATGATGATGATGATGATGATAATGATGACGATGACGAAGACGAAGACGATGACGATGAAGATGACGATGAAGATGACGATGATGAAGATGATGTCGGTGGTGGTGATGATGATGATGATGAAGAAGACGTCGATGATGATGATGGTGATGATGATGTCGGTGGTGGTGATGATGATGATGATGATGAAGAAGACGTCGATGATGATGATGGTGATGATGATGATGATGATGATGATAATGATGATGGTGATGATGGTGATGATGATGATGATGATGATGAAGAAGACGTCCATGATGATGGTGATGATGATGATGATGATGATGTTGATGATGTTGATGATGATGATGGTGATGATGATGATGATGATGAAGAAGACGTCGATGATGATGGTGATGATGATGATGATGATGATGATGATGATGATGATGATGATGATGATAATGATGATGATGGTGATGATGATGATGATGCTGATGATGATGATGCTGATGATGATTATGCTGATGACGACGATGACCACACTTACTACCGACAGGTCATGATGATGGTGATAAATATTTGGAATGCGTTTGATTTTTTTAATGCCGAGCTTGTGATGCGAACAGTGTGGTATTATACATGCATCATGTGAGTTATTTGACCATTGTACGTAGATATGAATTGCCTGTAAATAGACTGTAAAGTTTCATTTAAAAATTCGTGTATTTGGCCAAGATATGGGCTGAAAGCCGTAGGTGATTACTTTTGTTTGGCGCACCCTGTAATGTATGCGTCATCATTGACAGTGTTACGTGCGCTAGGCCCACTGATCAGTGGCAACGGCCAGTTACGGTAGGCCAATTATTATTGTTTGGATGATTGTCACGGGCCATTTTTATTTGACGATGAGTTTATTACAATAGCCTATGGAGACTTGCTGCTTGATCATGACACTAAGATGGGATTTCGATCAAAGAATTGAAGTTGCTTTTCACAATGATTGTCGTCTACCATTCAAACAAGAAACAGTATCTTGCTTGAATTGATAGACCTGAAGTAGTCTATAAGCACAAAGAGCTCCACGACTTAGCACTATTATACAAGGCCATATCCAGGATTTTCATGGGTTATTTACTCGATCCTGAGCAAACTGACCAGCAAAGGAATCAACTGACCAAGACCGTAGCCGTGATTTTATTTCATTGTTTGGGTTGCTTGTCGGATTGATCAAGGTCGAGTAAACACCCCACCCCCCGATTTTTTTGGCGGTTCTCTAAATCGGTCAAATATCGACTCAATTCTGCCGGTGAAATGAAAAAATGCCTCAGATGTAGGTATTTAATGTTCGGTGAAATCCGGCGCCAAATAACTCCGCCACCGATGGTTCTCTTTCAGTGCCAGTCCCAAGCCTGGATAAAGGAGGAGGACGACATAAACCTTCTTGATATGACACAGTGTCATCGAGTAGCAACTAGCCGACGGCGTCAGACATATATTTATTGAAAACCGAAGCAGACCGATTATAGTTGGTGCAGCCATATACGCAACCACTATGGAAGTATGATCCAAAAGCCCGATCTGCACCCCTCTCCCAAAGCCCGACCTGCATCCCTCCTCCAAAGCCCGATCTGCACCGCACCCCAAAGTCCGTCCTGCACTCCTTTCCAAAGCCCGACCTGCACCCCTCCATAAAGCCCGACCTGCACTCCTCCCCCATAGCCCGACCTGCACCCCTCCCCCAAAGTCCGTCCTGCACTCCTCCCCCAAAGCCCGACCTGCACCCTCCTCCAAAGCCCAACCTGCACCCCTCCTCCAAAACCCGACCTGCACCCCTCCTCCAAGGCCCGACCTGCACCCCTCCTCCAAAGCCCGACCTGCACCCCTCCTCCAAAGCCCGACCTGCACCCCTCCTCCAAAGCCCGACCTGCACCCCTCCTCCAAAGCCCGACCTGCACCCCTCCCCAAAGCCCGACCTGCACCCCTCCCCAAAGCCCGACCTGCACCCTCCCCAAAGCCCGACCTGCACCCCTCCTCCAAAAGCCCGACCTGCACCCCTCCATAAAGCCCGACCTGCACTCCTTCCCCATAGCCCGACCTGCACCGCACCCCCAAAGCCCGACCTGCACCCCTCCCCCAAAAGCCTGACCTGCACCCTCCACCAAAGCCCGACCTGCACCCCTCCCCAAAGCCTGACCTGCACCCTCTTCCAAAGCCCGACCTGCACATCACCGTGGTGGATGTGAGCAGCCAAGTGAGGAATGCCTGGTGGGGCTATGCCATCAGTGCGAAGGCTCCGTCTGAAGAGCCTCCTAAGGCATTATGCGAGGTGGGCAGGCTCACCAGGACATCTGAAAATGATTGGCTAATGCAGGCGGCGGGTGATGGAAGGACGGTTACTGCACGGCGAAAAGAGGTCATTTAGGACTCACCGGCCTCCTTACCCTGCCTACGAGATGAATTTGTCACCCCCTGTCAAATGACCAAGAAACCTTTGCCTAATGACGGTATTAATGGAAGACCTGAAGAAAAGAGGTCAAGGGGACGAACGTTGTGGAGTTGAGGTCGAGGTGCATGGAGAAGGTCGACTATGAAGGTCGCTAGGATTCAGCGAATCGACGGCACAAGGTAACAAGGTGAGGGAAAAGAACATGGATATATGAGGTAAGCCATGGACAGTTGGACACCATACATACATAGCAATGTGGAGACGTCATTTAAAGCTCTCACCGTTACTGTAAAACGCTTGACAGAGGAGATAAAAGAAGAAGAGTGAAGATTGTGACGAAGGCGATTTGCCCCAAATACATGTAAATCATCGGAAGTAAGGGAGTTTGGCAAAAGTGGAGAGCTACCATGGGAAAGCGGCTGACGCGTGCTGACGGCATCGCCTGACGGCCATAAGTCAAAAAGTAAGTCAAGGGAGTTTGGACTGTGGCATTTGCATGAAAATTTCTTCAGAAGGGTTTCCAAATGCAAAACAGGAATTTAGAAGCATGTATACATATATATATAGATATTCCTTAGATCTGTGCGTTTTTGTGGAGCATAGTCCCCCTAACCCTTTATGAACTCCGCCCATGTCATCCAGCTTCCTTTTCCCAAGCGGTTTTTCCTTAATCTGACTTATAATATTTCGGTGGACCAGTTTCCTTTTGACCAGTTGTCGTTAGACCAGATGTCAATTTTCGTTAGTAAGGGCGTCTTGCAGCACTCTCCTCGGTGCAAGAATTGATGAATAGCACTATCAGGTTTGATTATTGCCAATAATTATAGTTTCCTATTAACCCTCAGGCTACCAAGTTTTTTGTAACATGGACTACCAAGGCGGGGGTGGTTACCACCCCTGGATTTTGGGCTTGGTTTGAGATATCATAACTTGCAATACACCATTGGATAGAGCATTCATTTTTGCACAAAATGATATATTTAGGTTTAAAAATACATGAATCTACCTCGAAATTATACAATTTTCACTTGGGGACCCTTTGATTCCACAAACGTGTACTTTTGCATGGGCAAGAATATTAGATTCTGTGTGTGTTTTGAACATGTGTGCCAATAATTATGTATGTATACATGCATGCATGTATGTATGTATGCATGTATGCATGTATGTATGTATGTATGTATGTATGTATGTATGTATGTATGTATGTATGTATGTATGTATGTATGTATGTATGTATGTATGTATGTATGTATGTATGTATGTATGTATGTATGTATGTATGTTTGTAAATATATGTCAATTTTAATTATTATGTATATATGAATGTATGTACGAAGGCTTGCGTGCGTGCATGCATATATGCAATTTTATATGTATGTATATTTCTATGCATGTTGTTACATGACGGGGGATAATCTATGACGAAGAACTATCTAATTGATAGCTAGCGTGGGTTTGAAGGAAAGAGTTGTTAGTGTTCTTTGAATATAAGCGTGTGTTCAGAGGGCGTGGAGGAGCTTGGCAATTGTTTTGTAGCGGCCTGTTGCCGACTTTCGGTCCTTCCAGAGCTCCTTTAATTTCAATTAAGACGTGGTTTAAGTCTTAGATATGTTAGGTTTCGGTTTTTGTGGTCGTTCGTGACCAACCTAGTTGCTTTGTCGATATTTTTGTCGCTTCTTCAGAAGTTGGCCGTTTGTTACGAACATCTTGTCGCCTGAAGGTTGTATGATTTTGAGGTCAAAACGACAACATTTGGGGGTCCGTCGTGATAAACCCGTTCTTCTTCTCCTCTGCCCGCTCAGCTATCGTCAGAATGGCCGTCCACAGATCAGCGGGCGTCGGGTTTATATGTCACGCGTGTCGTTTAAGGGGTGGAGGCAGGGGCGGAGACCAAGGGAGGACAGGGGGGACGGTCCCCCCAATGGAGGTGTTGGGGGGACGGCCCATGCATTTGCCCCCCTCCAATCGTTGAGCGTCAAGACTAAAAAAAGGTCATCAACTTTTTTTGGCGGCGATAACAGAAATTTTGATCGAGATTTCGGCGGATGACTAGATGTTTTTTCCGTCAAAAGATGGAAATTTTTGGGTCCGTCCCCCCAACTCTCCGCCCAGGTCTCCGCCACTGGGTGGGGGTGGAAACGCAAGTCCGGCCTTCGTGGTATTTCGAAGGACTTCCGTTTCTTCCGGTCGATCCGTCCGTCCAGTAAACACAACAACGATGAAGAAACCAGACACTCAGCAACTGCGACTGTTCTCTGCTGGCCGACTCTTCAACACTGTCTGACGGACTGGACTCGATTGCTGACTGACTTCAATACTCACTCCGTCGACACTCCCTCAGTGACTGACTGTTGACCGACTGTCTGCTTCTTCGACTCGATTGCTGACTGCCCTGTCGACACTGCTGACTGGGTTATTATTACATGTTTAACGACACTACCATATGATTAGTGTCGCCACGCCATTTAGGTCCCCGTGGACGGACGGACCGTGCTAGCTCGAGATTTTCAATATCTCAAATAGCCACGTTCGGGAATCGAACTGCGGCCCGCACGCTCTCTTTCACAAATTCGCGTGCGGACGCGCAGCCATCGACCTTACTGATGTAGCCAAGCGAGCCAGTGTGATGACTGGTGATGATGATAATACGATTTATTAAGAGGCTACATTTCAATGATGATCGCCTCATCCATAGACACTTGGACAATTATGCAGATTGATTTTAAATAATGAATGTATATGTACATGGTAGGCCTATCCATTGTTCATTTGTTAAGAGATGTTCCTATAATAATTTTATAGTTACATAATATTGTCCTTGTACGTTGGCCGTCAGGCGGCGGCACCTTGCGAGTCTAATATAAATATTAGTCGTTAATGGGTCGGATAGGTTCGCCGTCACATGGCGGCATCTGGCGAAAACGCCGTAGATATTTTAATATGCGATCGTCCGCCCAGAGCTCAACTATATCAACTGCACCGCAGTCAGGACAGTCGCACTCCGAGCGTACGGTACTACAGGCACGTGTGTGCACATAGGTACGTGCATAGGCATGTGCACAGTTATATACGTATATGTCCATGCATATATAAGCGCCAGAATTAGTGCATATACACATCGTCCATCCAGAGCGCAACTGGGAGTCGGGTTCTTAATTATACCCAAACGGCGCCGGTGTAAAGGTTTCAGATTACCCCCTCCTAAACATTATCTACACGTGGCAAACATTACGCGCGAACGGAAAAACAGGCTGCCTCTAAAAGAGGCAGGCTAGCCTTTAGAAGAGGCAGGCTAGCATTCAAAAGAGGCAGGCCAGCCTCCAAGAGAGGGTAGAGCGCGGGAAACAGAGCAGCACGTGCGAGCTAAAGAAATAGACGGCCTCTAAAGGAGGCAGGTTAGAACGCGGGAAACAAGAGGCCAGTCTTCAAAAGAGGCAGGCTAGCCTTCAAAAGAGGCAGGCTAGCCTTCAAAAGAGGCAGGCTAGAGCGCGGGAAACAAGAGTTACGTGCGAGCTAAAGAAATAGACGGCCTCTAAAGGAGGCAGGTTAGAACGCGGGAAACAAGAGGCCAGTGATCAAAAGAGGCAGTCTTGCCATCAAAAGAGGCAGGCTAGCCTTCAAAAGAGGCAGGCTAGAGCGCGGGAAACAAGAGGCACGTGCGAGCTAAAGAGGCAAGCTGCCTCTGAAAGAGGCGGGCCAGGACGCTACAGAAATGGGGAAGTCCCTTCCCCAATTTCGCTACAGAACCTTACGATTCAAATTGTTTCTACTTCTTTTGCTGGGGACATTCTCTCTCTCTCTCTCTCTCTCTCTCTCTCTCTCTCTCTCTCTCTCTCTCTCTCTCTCTCTCTCTCTCTCTCTCTCTCTCTCTCTCTCTCTCTCTCTCTCTCTCTCTCTGCCTCAGCAGATAATAATACAGATGCAGATGCAGTTAGTGACTGTCAATAATGACAATGTCTGACAGTAGCCACACTGTCAGGTCTACATAATTATGTGAACAACTTTTTCATCTCAAAGATGGACACGCCTTACATATAACCATTTGGAAGCGTACTCCGATTAGTCGCATCTCAGAAGGTAAACCTAACATCCATTGATGGTCTTGTAGCTGCATGGGAAACGTTAT